>JAVSCE010018240.1:0-181515 GCA_032199065.1 Smutsia gigantea | reverse complement strand
TGAAATGATTTGCTAGGAATATTAAAATATTTATACATTATATAAATACATAAAAGAAGTTACAGAACATTATAAAAGTGTGTGTACATATGTATCTATCCATACATAGACATTTTGGGATGTGTATGTGTGTGTTTATGTGTATATGTCTGAAAGGAAAACAAGAATCTATAACAATTGTCTTCAGGAAGAAGAAATTGCAGTGGTGGTTATAGAGGATAGAATTGAGAAATTATTTTTCATTGAATATTCTTTTGGAAATTCTGAATTTTATAACGTATATTATGACTTAAAAATAAAATTTTATAAAGGCATCTGGGGGGAAAGAAGTGTTATGATTTCCCTAACTTTATTTGAAAATACTTTAAGAAAACATGAGTTGAATATGGCAAAATGCTGATAATGGTGAAATTTGGGTTCCTAGTATCTGCAAGCTCACTGTTCTTTTTTCTTTATACTCTGAATGTTTCCACTGTATTCATAATGAAAAGTGTTATAAAATTCACAACAGAGTAAATCTTTCATTACTAAGAACAAGTGAAAATAAGTGGATTACATATCTAAGAATTTATTTAAAAAATTCATAAAGGAATACAGGAAAAAAAATAATAAACCAGAACATCACACACACACACACACAGATAAATTACACCAAAGAGCTGTTTGGGGGAGATGGGAGGGGGAACTGGTGATGCTAAACATTCATGAGTCATTCTTATTTCACTAAAATAGGCATAGTAAAAATAACCAAAACTGGAACAGACATGGATATCAATTGAAAAAAGAACGTAAAAGAGAAATGAAAGGACATATTGTATAGCTTCATGATACTGTGTTTGAAAATTTGCCTGGGTTGTGATTTTCTAGGAGAAAACAAATTAAATATGATATAAACTAAGAAACAAACAATAACCATAGAAATAAATAAGAATATTTTTCTAAATAGTTTCAGTTCTACTCAAAACCACCAAAAACAAAGGAGAGCTCAGAGACTGAACTGACACATTTACTTCACTGTTAACACCAGAGTTTTCAAGGCATTCTAGAACACAAAGAAGAAAATCCTCAAAACTATTTAACACAATCAGAAAATCTGATACCAAAGCATGACAAAAATAGAAAATTGCAGATTAATTTAATAGTATGCTTGTAAAAATTCCAAATCAAATTAATATACTAATAATTTAGTAGTAAATTTAAAGAGTCAAACATTATTTTTATCACCAAATAGTGTTTGCTCATTCAAGGAATAAAACAAAAGTGCAGTAGTAGAAAATAAATTATTTCACACTGATAAAAGTTTAATTAAAAATTAATACAGTTTAGGCAAAAAACATTTGATTATATCTACCACCTGGTTTTGATTAAAAGTCCTTAGAAATATATAAAACATAGGAGACTTTCTAATATGATACTCAAAAATATCTCAAATTTACAATTAGCATCTTATACTGATGACTGAGACCACCTCTCTCAAAATAACTTACCTACTGGGACTAAGATCTGATACTAATCAGCAGGAGTCCTATAAACAAGATAGAACTGTAAACAAATAAATTCACAGTTTGCTCATCTACAAATCACTCTTTTGTCATTGGTAACACCCACAATAATACACACAACATCTAATTTATTTGGTCATTTTTTCATATGTTTACTAGCCATCTGTATTTTTTAATTTCCTCTTTATGTCCAATTTTGAGGGTGGAGGGAGGTCTTAGACTCTTCATGATTTTGAAGAGCTCATTTATTATTGGGGGAATAAGCTTTGGATTGTCAAGTATTACAGATATTTTTTACACAGTTTTAAACATCATTTTTGTTATAAGAATGTGTATGATTGTTATATGTCCAAGTTAACCATGTTTGCTTCTATGGCTTCTGAGTTTCATGTCATTTTGGAAAGATATTTATATTGATTCCATAAAACCCTTCACCTATGTTAACTTATAATTCTTTTGTGTTTTTTTAATTCAAATTATTTAATCATGAGAAATTTTTTTTATTTGAAATCTTAAAGTTGCCAAGTTATTTGCCATTAGTTGCGATTATTTGCCAATAATTGCCCATTTATCTGTAATGCCACATCTTTGCACATATGCTGTATTCTCATCTGTGACTGGCTCCATTTTTGTTCTGTGGATCTGTGTCTCTTCTTCTGCCTCCTGTCTCATGTGTCTTCCCATTGGTGGAAATTACAGTTTTGACTTTAATTTCATCAACTTTAATAAATAATTTAGGGGGAGAATTGGCTTTTAAAAATATAAGTCTTCCTACACAAGGACAAGGTATGTCTTTTCTTATCTTTTATTCAATAACTTTAATTACTGTTAATATTTTCACTTTGTGATGGGGTATTTTCTTTCAGTTTATTTTCTTCCTTGATAATTTTTACATATCTGAAAGTTTTGTTTTTGTGGGTAAGTGGTCAACTCACTCTTTCCCATTACTTCTGATTTTTTCAAAGTATGTACTAAATCCTTTGTAAATACTGATAGTTTTGATTCTTCCCTTCCAAATGATCTGGGGTTTAGTTATATTGATAAAGTTTACTGACTGCTACTTTCACAGCACTTAAAATTACCCATCCTTGATTTAATCAGGTTTTGATGGAATGGCTGGATTTGACCAGCACACTGTTGCTGGTCTAGTATCCTAAAGACTCCCAGGAAGAGCAATAATCAAGCAAAGCTGAGTTTATAAACATACTCCAGCAATGGGAAACACCACTTTGACAAGGGTCAGTAGTGTTTTAAAACTAGGAAATTAGAGTTTTGGGTCTGGGATGATATGGTTTAAGGTGGGCTTTTCAAGTCAGGGATCTAGGTAGGAATGGGCAGTTTGCCATGCATAGTTTAAGTGGAAAAGGAATGTGAGGCTAGATAGGCTAGATAATGAAGTTTTTGTCTGATAAATTAGATGTTGGCCAATGTGTGTAAGATGTTACCAATGACAAAAGAGTGATTTGCTTAGATGAGCAAACTGTGAATTTATTTGTTTACAGTTCTATCTTGTTTATAGGACTCTGCTGGGGGTAGTATCAGATCTTAGTCCCAGTAGGTAAGTTATTTTGAGAGAGGTGGTCTCAGTCATCAGTATAAGATGCTAATTGTAAATTTGAGATATTTTTGAGTATCATATTAGAAAGTCTCCTATGTTTTATATATTTCTAAGGACTTTTAATCAAAACCAGGTGGTAGATATAATCAAATGCTTTTTGCCTAAACTGTATTAATTTTTAATTAAACTTTTATCAGTGTGAAATAATTTATTTTCTACTACTGCACTTTTGTTTTATTCCTTGAATGAGCAAACACTATTTGGTGATAAAAATAATGTTTGACTCTTTAAATTTACTACTAAATTATTAGTATATTAATTTGATTTGGAATTTTTACAAGCATACTATTAAATTAATCTGCAATTTTCTATTTTTGTCATGCTTTGGTATCAGATTTTCTGATTGTGTTAAATAGTTTTGAGGATTTTCTTCTTTGTGTTCTAGAATGCCTTGAAAACTCTGGTGTTAACAGTGAAGTAAATGTGTCAGTTCAGTCTCTGAGCTCTCCTTTGTTTTTGGTGGTTTTGAGTAGAACTGAAACTATTTAGAAAAATATTCTTATTTATTTCTATGGTTATTGTTTGTTTCTTAGTTTATATCATATTTAATTTGTTTTCTCCTAGAAAATCACAACCCAGGCAAATTTTCAAACACAGTATCATGAAGCTATACAATATGTCCTTTCATTTCTCTTTTACGTTCTTTTTTCAATTGATATCCATGTCTGTTCCAGTTTTGGTTATTTTTACTATGCCTATTTTAGTGAAATAAGAATGACTCATGAATGTTTAGCATCACCAGTTCCCCCTCCCATCTCCCCCAAACAGCTCTTTGGTGTAATTTATCTGTGTGTGTGTGTGTGTGATGTTCTGGTTTATTATTTTTTTTCCTGTATTCCTTTATGAATTTTTTAAATAAATTCTTAGATATGTAATCCACTTATTTTCACTTGTTCTTAGTAATGAAAGATTTACTCTGTTGTGAATTTTATAACACTTTTCATTATGAATACAGTGGAAACATTCAGAGTATAAGGAAAAAAGAACAGTGAGCTTGCAGATACTAGGAACCCAAATTTCACCATTATCAGCATTTTGCCATATTCAACTCATGTTTTCTTAAAGTATTTTCAAATAAAGTTAGGGAAATCATAACACTTCTTTCCCCCCAGATGCCTTTATAAAATTTTATTTTTAAGTCATAATATACGTTATAAAATTCAGAATTTCCAAAAGAATATTCAATGAAAAATAATTTCTCAATTCTATCCTCTATAACCACCACTGCAATTTCTTCTTCCTGAAGACAATTGTTATAGATTCTTGTTTTCCTTTCAGACATATACACATAAACACACACATACACATCCCAAAATGTCTATGTATGGATAGATACATATGTACACACACTTTTATAATGTTCTGTAACTTCTTTTATGTATTTATATAATGTATAAATATTTTAATATTCCTAGCAAATCATTTCATATCAGCATATGAGGTGTTTCCTTACTATCTTTAATCCTTATATTTGTACACAGATAAATGCATGGACTTTAATTATTTAATTCAATAAGTTTTCTTAGAAGTATATAACATGTAACCCATGTAACTACTAACATATTCAGGAAATGGAATCTTTTTATTACTTAAGAAACTTCACTACTTCCTCCTTCCATCCAAGCCTAATTCTCATAGGGAACAGTGTCCTGATTTCTCTCAGCATTTGCCTGTTTTTGAAATTAATCTAAATGGAATCACATAGTATGTGTCTGGCTTCTTCCATTCATCATAATGATACTGAGATTCATCCATGTCACTTCCTACATTAGTAGGTTTAAATTTCTTTTTTTAGTTGCAGAGTAACATTCCATTGAATGGTCATATTACAGTTTATCCATTTGCCTGTTAATGGACATCTGGGTTGCTTCTAGTTTTTAGTTATTTTAAATGTGTTAGCAGATCTCTTACGTAACATAAAAATGGAATTTGCTTGATCATAAGATGGACTTTGCTTAACTTTATAAGAAACTGCCAGAGTCTTAAAGAGGTGGAAACTTTTTACCCTTTCAGCCAATGATATTTTCTTGTACTACCCATCATTACCAACATTGCAAGTTGTTATTCTTTTAAATCTGACTTGTTTGGGTGTGAAGTGGTGGCTTCTTGTGACTTCAATTTATAAGTTGTTCACTTGAAAAGCTAAACAGTGTTTCATGAGGTTAGCTGCCAGCAATAAACCTTCTTTAGTAAAATTTCTGTTTAATTTTCTCAACATTTTATATTTTATTTTGAGGTAATTTTAGACTTACAGGAAAATTTCAAAAACAGTACATAGATTTCCTATATATTCTTTACTCTGTTTTAATGTTAACATCTTCTATACTATTATTATAACATAAATACACAGAAAAATTATTGAAAACTGGGAACTAATATTGATATGATATTATTAACTAGTCTGAAGATCATATTTGAATTTTGCCGATTGTCCCACTAATATCCTTTTTCTGGTTCAGATCCACCTTTTTCTAGTTCAGTCCAATGCAAGATCCCATATTGGATTCAGTTGTCCTAGTTTCTTGTCTCTATATCCAGCCCCCATTCTTGGAGTGTTCTTCTGTCATTCTTTGTATATTTCACAACCTTTTGGGCACTTTTGAGGATTGTTAGAATAATTTTGTATAATAGACCTTAATTTGGATTTGTCTGATATTTTCTCGTGATAAGACTGGGTTATGCACTTTTAGTAAAAATAACACAGTGATAATGGTGTGTGCTTTTCAGTGGATCATTCGGGAGTGCATGATGTCAGTATGTCTTATTTTTACTATATTAAATATGACCACACAGTTAAGGTGGTGTATGCCAGGTTTCTCCACTGCAAAGTTACTATTTTTCTCTTTGTAATTAATAAATACTTTGTAAAGAGGTACTTTGAGGCATTCAAATATTTTATCCCATTCAATTCATTCACTCATGAATTTTAGCACCGATTGATGAATCTTGCCTACAGTAATTATTATTATGGTGTTTGCCAAATGCTGATTTTCTATTTCCATGATACTTTCTACACTTATTCACTAGATCTTGACTGCAAGGAAAAACTGTCCTTTCCCCCATTTATTTATGTATGGTTGTGTACCAGTATGGATGTATACTATTTATTCTATGGGTTTTCATTTATTGCAAAAATTAATTTTTATTGCTTAAAGTTTCCAATATTTGACCATTGGGAGCTTTTTAAAGTTGGTCCCTGTGTTCTTTCAACACTCCCACACAATTTTTTTGAGCACTTCCTTCTTTTCTGATTCATTCTAGCCTCATCTTATGCTTTCCTTCCCCAAACCCAGAATCAACTATGTCTTCAAGGAGCTCTGGTTCTTTGTATTAGAAAACAGTATTTAGAAACCAAGATCTGAGTGTTACATATGTTCATTACTATTAGAATATCATTTTATCTAAGCCCTACTAGTGTACAGAGTTGGTAAATACATATGTTTACTAATGCACATATTTATTTCTCTCTGTCCATCTGTGTGTATATAGCTCCATACTGTTATTTCTGATTACTACCCAAAATCACAAGGCTCATTTTATCCTCCCCTCCTTCATTACTGGTAACTCCTTTCTCCAACAGCAAGAAACCTACCTTTCATTATCCACAATATATTTTCTTGTTTCCTAAATCCTGTATATACACAAGTAGTTTCACAATTGCTATACCTTACCCTTTTAAAAAGAAAATCACTAACTAAATTACAATATGTAAATATAATTCTTTTTTTCTTTACCTTTATAGTATCCAGGTGAACACAATTTCCCAAACTTAGATTAATATATTTCTCCTGATCCACTACCTGTTTATCGTAGAGTCATGTACTTTCTCACTGTTTATGTTCTATTTTGAGTTCCCCACCTCATGGTTGATTTTAACTATTTTTGCATTTATGAAACATTACACTGGTTCCAAGAATTAGAATAGGGAGAATTGTCACTCTCCCCTCACTACATTGATCCCATTCCTCCCATCTATCCACTCCATAGACACTCAGCCTCTGGAGGTAACTATTCTCACTAGTTTCTGGTTTAGCTTTTCTGTTTTCCTTTGTTCACAAGTGGGCAAATGCATGTATATTCTCATAGCCCCTTCCATCTTAATGTGAATGGTAGTACACCATAGATGCCCTTTTATAGTTTGCCTTTTCCACATGGAAATCATTCCATCAGTATGGTGATGTGGAGAGATCTTCCTCCATCTGTTTTGGTGGATACTTAGTTCTGTTTATGTACCATAGTTTATTCAGTCATTCTGCTGTATGAGAATCATTTGTAATATTTTAAAATTGCACTTAAAGTGAGTTTTTTATTCACTCTACATTTTAAGTGTTCTTTATATTATCATGATACACATTTCTTTCCCTATATGTATATGGCAAATGTCTCCCCTATTAAATAGTTTACATTTTCTTTCTTTATCTTTTTTTTAAGTGCCCATGTGGCCTATAAATTTGCCCAATTTTTCTTATCATTCATCTCTAATTGCTACTTATTCTCATTCTCTTTCTTTTTTTATTGAGATTAAATTCACATAACACAAAATTGAACATTTTAAAGTATACTACTCAGTGGCATTTAATACAGTCACAATGTTGTACAACCATCTTTATTCCCCAACATTTTTAGCTCCCCAAAAGAAAACCCATATCCATTAAACAGTCGGTCCCCACTCTCCCCTACCTTTTTGTGTTAAAATAAGCAGACATTTTTAATTTTAATGAGTTTCAGTATATCAGTTTGATTATTTTTAGTGCTCTTTAGGATCTCACTATTAAATCTTTGCTTACACCATGTTTGCAAATATACTCTTCTAAGTTTTCTTCTAGAAGCTTTATATTAACAGCTTCTAAATATAGCATCTATCTGAAATCATGTTCAAGTGTGGTGTGATGTCTAGGTAGAGGTTCATTTTTTTCATGTGTTCCTCCAGTTCCAAAACTATTTGCTAAAAAGACTTCTTTTTCTATTGAATCATCTGATGCCTTTGTTGAAAATAAATTGGTTATACATTATGCATCTCTTTTGAACTCTGTTTTTCCCTTTTTATGTCATTCTTTCTCATTGAAGCTTCATAGTAAATCCTGAAATAAGACAGGGTAAGTCCAAACCTTTGTTCTTCTATTGCAAGGATTCTTGTAGGGGAGGGAGCTGACTATACTGGGTTCTTGGTATTTTCACTTAAATTTTAAAATGACATTGTCAAGTTCTTAAAAGAGAAACTCGGGTGAGACATTGATTTTGATTGCACTGAACTCGTTGATCAATTTAGGGAGAATTGACTTAACAAAATTGAGTCATCTGATCCATGAAACTAGCATATTTTCCATTAGGTCATCTTTAATTTCTCACAGAAAGCTTTTATAGTTTTCATTGAAGAAGCATACTTTCTAGTTTTCCGTAGAGAAACATACTTCATTAAATGTATCCCTTTGATTTGTGTTTTGTGATAATATTTTAAATAAGTACTTTTCCAGATTTTGTTACTACTATGTAAAAATAACACTGGTTTTTTTTTGTATTAAGCCTCTAACCTCTGGTCCTAGCAAGTTAACTTGTTAGTTCTTGGAATTATTGTTTATATTCTTTAGGATTTTCTACATATATAGTCTTGTCCTCTGTTCATAAAGCTTTATTACTTTTTAATTTTTATGTCTTCCCTTCCTTTTTTTTGCATTATTAAACTGCCAGGGGTATCTAGAATAATAATGAACAGAAGTTATGTGACTGGACATCTCTCTTTTTCTCACTGTATGTAGATTCTCATGTTAAGGAAGATACTGGCTGTAAGGTTTCTGGAGATGGCCTTTACCTTATTGAACGACTTTTCTTCTAGTTTGCTGATACTTTTACATTAAATGGACATTAAATTTAGTGAATGTTTTTCTACACTTATTGGTATAATCATTTTTTCTCCTTTATTCTCTCAGGGGTCATTACGATTACATTGATCGATTTTTTAGTGTTAATCCAACATTGCTTTCCTGATTCAAACTTCATTTGATCACTGTTATCCTATATATGTATTTCTATATTCAGTTTCCTGCTAGTTCTTTAAGGATTTTTCATCAGTATTCTTGATGGTCTATTGCCCTGTGATTTTCTTTCCTTTATTATTTTTGTCAGATTTTCTATATCTTTAATGTTTATTTTCTTGTTCTATCAGTTACTAAGAAAGCAGAAATTTTTCTGCCTGTGATTGCAAATATGCTTTTCATGTACTTGGAGATTTTTAATTATTTATACTGTTATGACTATCATGACTTCTTCATGAATTTTCTCTTTTCTTAATTTGCTATGTCTCCCTTTATCTTAGATATATTTGTTGTCTTGAAGTCTGCTTTGTATGATACTGGGAGAGTAATACCAGCTTTCTCATGCTTACTGTTTGTTTAATATATCTTTTTCCATCTTTTTCCTTTCAATGTATCTGGGTCTTTATATTCATTGTGTTTCTACTGTAGACAGCATTTAGAGATGGGTGTTTTATTTTATCATTTAACCACCAGTACCTAAATTTTTAGAGTCTTTTGATTCATCTACATTAGATATACATATTGACATAATTGTATTTATACCTACTATTTAGCTATATTTTTCCTATTTGTCCCTTTTAGTTCACTCCTCTCCCCTGCTTTGCCTCATGCTTTTGGCAAAGAATTGACTAACTGACTAATTATTGAATATTGAATTAATTGAATATATTGTAGTATTCTATATCAACTTTTCTATTTACATTTTAGCTCTACTTTTATGTATTTTTGTTTCAGGGTTCCCATACAGATTATAATAGGCACCTTTAATTCACGACAGTCTTACAGTTAATATTGTGCACTCCATTTAAAGGGCAAAAGACTTGCAGCAAAATAGTTAACATTTAGTCTTCCTTTATCCTTTGTTCTCATTGTATATCTACATGTGGTATAAAATATATATTACAATTTTCTTTCTACAAACAATTTTTAAAATAAATTTAGAGGGTATTTATTTGTATTATCCATATATTTGTCCTTTTTACTTTTATTCCTTCTTGTTTCCATATTTTGTTGTTTCCCTTCAGCCTGAAGAACTTCAACATTCTTGCAGTGGAGGTATTTAACAGCAAATTCTCTCACCTTTCATGTATCTGAAAATATATTTTACCTTCACTTTTGATGAATATAAAAATTACGGGTTACAGTTTTTCTTCTTTCAACACCTTGACGATGTATTTCATTTTTTTCTGGCCTCTGTTGTTTTTTATAAGAATTCAATCACATCCCTTGTATCATCACTTATGCATATCTAATGTATCTTGTATCGTCTGCCTACTTTCAAGATTTTCTCTGTATTTTTTGTATATGAGTGTGGATTTCTTTGTATTTATCTTATTTGGTGCCCACTGAACATCTTGATGTGTAGACTGATGTTCTTCATGAAATTGGGGATATTTGCAAACCTCATTTCCAGTACTTTCTCTCCTTACCCAATCCCCTTCTCGTTGGGAATGCAACTATAGCTGTGTTGGAGCACTTCCTATATTTACAGACATTACGGATGCTCTGCTCATTTTTAAATCTTTCTTTCTTTTTTTTTTTTTACTTTGGTAATTTCTATTGAGCCAGCCTCTGGTTCACAGACTATGTCTTCTGATCCTATCAATTTTATTTAAAAATTTTCACTTTTATTCATGTCCTTTTTAATTCTAGAATTTTCATTTGGTTCACTTTTATAATTTCTATTTCTCTGTGAATATTACCTTCTATTTATTCATTTTGAGCATCTTTTCCTTTAATTATTTCAAACATATTTTAATGAGTTCTTTAGACTCCTTATTTGTTAATTCTATGTCTGTGTTCATCTTTTGATATGTGTCTATTCACATACATGTAATTGGAGACTTGGAAACAGAGAGAGAGAGAGTGGGCAGGAAAACTAATTTAAGAAATATCTTAGTTAATATAAGATGTTTTTATCTTTTCTTTCAATACTTGAAAGACAAATTATATTAAAATATAAAATACTGGGTTGTGGGTATTGCACATATGTAAAAATAATCTGTATTACAACAATTGTACACAGGATGGGGTGAGGATGAATATAACCATGATAGTGCATGGCTCTTACATTTTACATGAAGCCATATTAATTCCAAGTAGACTCTGATGATTTAAGTATGCATACTGTAACCATACAACAATCACTAAATATGCAGAGGACTATAGCTAAAAGCCAATAGCGGAATTAAAATATAACAATTTAAAAATTTTTGATTAACTCAAAATAATGCAAGAAAGAGTAAAAAAAGGAACAAAACAAATAGGTATATATAGAAAACCAATAGCAAAGTAATAAACCTAAAGCCAACCATCTTGAAAAATAACTATACTCTTGTTTTTCACTGCACTGATTGATCAAATACTGGATAATGTGTGTTAAAGTGCCTTTGTAGTTTTCTTTTTATCTCATGGATTTTGTGCAATTTGCTTTATAAAATTTGATGCTATGATAATTACCCTTAATGGGGATCAATTCAATTTTGTCTTCTTGTGGATTGTACTTTTGATAGAGACTATATTTCTTTTGAAAGCCCTTTTTAGTCTCAGATATGTCTTTTTAAAATATTTTATTGTGTTATATTTTAATGTAATATGACTTTTTAAACTAGATACTCTAATATAGGAGGCAGTGCTGTTTTTATTTTCCTTTGCCATTTTATAATTTTCCCTTTTTCTTAAGTGACTTATGGTGTTGAATTTGACTTCAAACTTTTTAAACATAACTTGTGTTTCCTCCATTCCACTCATTTAAAATATATGTTGCATGTATGTTTTGATTAATGTAGGCTACTTACATATCTTTAAATTATATGGTGAAAGAAACATTTTTTATTTGATAACTTAATAGGGACTTCCTTGTTTGAAAGAAGAAAATAACACGTCTATAAATTCCTTATTCATGTAATAAAGTAATGACTATGATAAGTGTTTTTTTATTGAGTGCACACTCAAAAATGATAGATTCTGGTCTGAAATGTTTGTAAATTTTGTATTTTTAAAAGTTTCCAATTACCCCATGAAATATATATTAGAATGTTACAAATTTGACACACAGTATATATGTGCTTAAATAATGAGGCTATCCATACTGCCTCCTTAGAATGCTCTTTTGATTATTAAATGACTTCAGCTAGATAAAGCATCTTGGAAAGATTTAGAACATAATGCTTCAGACTAGCATTATAGTGATTGCAATATTTGAACCTGGATATATCTTAATTGCAGAACGGTTTGCCTAATCATTACATCTTTAGGCTATCCGTACCCTTGCTTCACTTTTTTTGCATCTGAAATTTTAATCCCATGGTTGCATATTACATTTGCACGATTATACTCAATTACAGTATATCTGTACAGATAATTTACACAAATGTTTAATTATTTCCTCATAGCATTCTGCTCTGCAGCACAACATACCATATGACCAACAATTGTTTGTATATGAAAGAGAATATGGCTGTCACCTCTTACTCCTTGATACTGCCTTCACATCACTCTTCATCTCTTTTCTTGCTTTGGCAGTATCAGGTTTCCAAGAAGAATTGGTCAAGAAGCACTCTGGAAATACTATAATTCCTCAGTCTTGAAATAGTAGCGCTTCTTTGCTTCCCCTCATAATTGTCTTGATCAGTCATATCTCCCAGTTATCAATGAATGATATAAACACAAAACTTTAAAGAGGAAAAAGAGAATTTTTAAGCTTCTAGAACTATGATAGGTCTAGCTTCAGTCTCAGTGGAGTCCATGAGTTCAGGATCTAAAGAAGAATATGTCCTTATATTCCCTTACCATCTGTTAGGTCTATGTTTCTCGGCTTTGCTTCATTCTGAAGTCAGTTTTCTTTTTATGTGATTGGCAAAAAGGCCATTGAAGCCCTAACTTCAGTTACGTGCTTTGTAGTCTTAGTTAAATGTGAACTTTCCTCTCCCCTTGTCTATGTAGAATTCCAAGAATGGTGAGTTGGGCCTGACTTGAGTCACTTAAGATAGTCACTGACCCAATAATGGGAACTCTGGGTGGTCTGGTTATACCCCCAGTGAAGATATGGTTCCCCATAATTATGAGTTCTGGAAAACTGATAAGAATGTCGTCTAAGAAAAAAGACAATGGGAATTAGTTGCAAATAAGGCCAGGTAGCTGTAACATGTAAGTGCCACCACCCACCACTAGTGTGCCAAGTACTCTAAGTCCTTGTGACCATATATTTCATTTTAACAATTACTGCCACTTACATTATCAACTAACCACACATACCATCAAATATGCATTATAGCCTGATGGACAACAGGAAATACTTCCTACTGGAGTGAGTTCAATGTTTCTCTCTTGAATTTGTGGAATAACTCAGTTTTCTAGAAGCCTTGGGAGCTATGTGATGATAGTGGTGGAGAGCTCCTTCTTTGTGGACTGTTGTGATTTAGGAACTGCTTTTCATTGGTTAGGCTCTAGGATTCTAATTTGTATATGCAATTTCCTTGAAGCACCAGGCTAACAAGCAGTTTGAGGAAACTCCTTAATCAAATGAATATGAAACATAATCAGTCACCATTACTAGTGCTGATACTTAAGTTTTACTCCACCTTTGGAAAATAGGTTTTTTCAGGCTGCAGAAGTGGGTAATAGAGCATCTCTTGATATGTACCTGGAAAGGCACTTATAGCTGGAGGTCTTAGTAAAGATTTCTCATCTGATTCTGGCTTAGGAAGAACATGGCTATTGCACATTTCCAGTTTGATAACCATTTTACCCTCAGCCTCTTTACATTTTATAGACATAAAAGTCTATTCCCTGCTTTTAGAGGATAGCTTGGAATGGCACTTAATTCTGTATGGAAGCACCATCATGAATAGCTACCATATCCTTAACATCATTATATTTTTTATAGACCCTAAGATGCCAGGGCATGAATAGCCAAAAGGCTATAGTAATATTTAAAAATGGAATAGTTTCATTCATAGATAAATGAAACTACCCATTGAAGGAAAATATTGGAGGTCGTCCATTCTCTAATTGCAGTCAGAATACAGATTTTTACATTTTAGTCACAGGCATATAAATATAAACACTCAACTTGAAAAGCAGTTACTGGTGACCTGGGTAGACCACAGGAGAAATGGTACCAACTGCCTGTTATATTTACACATTTAAAAATGGCAGTGCTTGGTATTTTCTGTCTCTGGCTCCTCTCATAAAAATTCTGCTTGTGATGACCATATCTCAAGTAAGATCATAGAAAACTCTCTTTAGCATGTTCCATACTGTTCTGGGGAAGACTGACCTTCCTCTACCCTGGTTTGGAGGACAATTAGATTCATCAGTAACAAAATTAAAGGCATATAATGGGGAAAAAATAGAAAATAGCTATTCTAAATAAAGCTTCAGGAAAAAGTTGTATCATTATTCTTAAACCTGTTTGTAATTTTATCCAGTTATTTTTATTTTAATTACTGTCAATGTTTGTTTCACCTTTGAAAATCTATAAACTTTTTGAGATCTCCCTTTTCATATTCTGATATCAGTACATCCCATACTTTCTGATCATGGTATGTGTTTAATAAATGCAACCTCAATATTTTGAATGACTTATTGAATAATTGAAGTGTTGCCAGGCAATCCAGTCCAGGGAGATCTCCCTGTGTGCTTGGTGAGACCTCAACCTGAGAGAGGGTTCTTGACTTTGATTGAGAAAGAATTCATGAACAAGTAGGAAAAATACAGGTAAGGAAGGAATTCATTAAAGTGAGAGTAGTAATGAATGGCAGTTTTTTGCAGGCAGCAGAGAACAAGAAAGACCAGAGGCAGGGAAGGGAAGCTCACTGAACTCCCTCTTGGCATTGGGCATATCCCTTGCCAACTCCTAAAGCTAGGGTCACTTGGCATCTAGTGTCTGCTTAGATCTACACACCATGGGGACTAAGCCCCTACTACCTAGTTATTTGGAGGAGCTGGAGAGTACTGGATGGAGTGATTGTGTTCTGAGAACTTCCCAAAGGCAAAGAAAGGAGATTTTCAGGAAGGCTACTAAAGAGCAAGGTTTAACAGCTGCAGTTCTATCTGGATCACCCAGGTGACGGGAACTTCCAAGCCCAAATCAGAGATCTCAGTAGCCCCTCCCTGCTTATCTGGAATAGAACAGAGAGAGTGAAGACTTGTGCTTAAGTCTGGGAAACAGAATGAAATAACAAAGAAACAAAAACATCACTGGAAGAGCGCAGAGACAAAATGGAATATGTTAGGAATCTTGGTTTTCAAGTCTGCTTTTTAAAATGGAATATTAGCCTTAAGATGGAGTCCCTCCTGTTCGTACTATGCTATTTATATCTCAGTTTTTTTGGAAAATTAATCATGTTGCTTGTCCCATGTGTCTGCCCTACCTCAGAAGGAACGGGCAATTATATATATTATATGTACAGTCACATGTATGTAATACATACACATATAAAAAGCTATATATACGCTAACTATGATATTCAGGAATGTTCAATTGCATACATAAATACACTCACATACATATATATATATGTGCCAGCCATTCTTTCAATCTGGTGTGAGTTTTAATGAGTATAAACAAATATGTAAAGGTCAAAGTATAGAATAACGAAAACTTACTTGAGGTGAGTATCAGAGATGCAGGTGGATATGACATATAGGGCAAAAGAGCATTGACAACTTCACGTTAGCCGTCAGCACTATACTGAGTTCCATGAAAGCAGCCAGAGGAAGGGTTGTACTCTTCTTATGTCTAGTACAATACTTGGCATAAAGGAGATGCCAAGCATTTGTCTATGAAGTGAATCACCAAAAATATGAATGAATGAATGAATGGGAAAAAGGATTTTTTCCCTGCCTGTTGTGGGAAGTTTCTTTAATTATTACATCCAATAAAGAGAGGTGGCTGGAGGGAGCTCATAGTTAAAATCATGAGATCTAATTTTTGAGGTCATGATGGATCTTTTTAAACTACCATGAATGAAGGTTACAAATATAACGCTGTATGTGCTTAAACTGACACAATTCTTTCCTTTTGAGGGATTATTTCTTTGATTTATATTCTGTACTGAAGGAGCAAATAGATGCAGAAGTAAATGTGACAGTACTAACTATCCTATCATTACCATTTGTTATCTGTATCAATATTTCAGTGTTTAAACGTGAAGAAAGTGCTTTGGGACATACATTGACTTAGTGGTGGAACAGCTTACCTCCACAGCATTTGAGCAAAATCCCTATTACAATAAAAATACAAGCTTACTCCTTCACACATTTACTACTCTTGCTGTCCCCTTTTAATTCCTATTTCTGGGTGGGATGTGTTATGCATTAAATAGGAATGATCCCCTTTCATATGTAGTCTCCAGGCATTCAGATAGAAAACTCCAAAATTAAGAAAAAGAAACAAAACTATAAAACAGCTTCTTTTACTTATTAAATAACCAGAGACAGGCTGAAGTGTAACAAAGTAAGGTAATAGACCACTTATATTCAGGGACAAAAAATACTGAGGTTAAAATTATAAGAATGCTAATCATCATCATCTAGTAGACATTTTTATAGCATACAATCTATTCTAACCCCTGTGGTTGATGCTTTATATAATTCTACTGTATAATTTTTAGAGCAAACCTAGATATAATTTCTTCCATTACAATAAGAAAGCCAAAATAAATAATCACTAAGTAGCACAGTATTAGTCTAATTTTGAATTTCTGGATTTAGAGCCCAAGTTCTAGGATACTATTCTGTGAACCAGCATGGAATATGTTTTAAGTTCATCTCTCCACCCTAAAAAATACCTGAAGCATGTAGCATGAGACAGGAACTGTTCTAGGCAGTGGGGAAATAGTTATGAACAAGGAAGTTAAGGTCCCTGAAATCATAGTAAAAGAATATACTAGTAGGTACAACTACATACTCATTAAGGAAATGGATGTTGGATATATTGCCTGGATTCAAATTCTTATTCACCATGTTTCTTAGTAGTCTCTGTGGTGAGAAGAGGTACGATGTACCAGCCATTATCAAAATTAAATGAGATAGTGTTGGAGAAAGTTTTACTTAGTGTTCAATAAGTATTACCTGTGACTCATTGAGAAAACGTATTTAAAATTTATTGACCATGTTACATAGGTCAGATGCTGGCTCCCCAAAATATCACCAAAACTACCTTACTCTACAATAACAAGAGAGAGCCCATCTTGGCAGAGTCTCAACAGTATGTAGGAGAGGGGAAGGCATTTTGAAGTTCCTTTAAGGTGGGTCTTCCATTGGGGGAGCTTGAGGAAAGAAGATAGAATCCCCATTGAGTGTTAGAAATTCAGTTCTAATATCAAGGCCCAGTTTTTCTTCTTTTAGAATCTTTAGGTATAAGGATCTCTTCTTCTTAAAGGAGAAATTAATGAGCCAAAACAGAACCTGGGAGATGATAACACTATACTGAAGGAAGAATTTACCAAGGTAACAAGTTCCTGTCCAGTGTACAGGATGTAGCCAGTAGACTTGTTTCATTGATACAATATCAGTCTTTCAGAGCTACCCAATGATATATTCAAAGCCAAAATACCCCTATGAGGTTGTCACATAGTGTTGTAATGTTTCAATGTTACTCATCAAGAACAATTTAGTGGCAGACAGTGAATTTTGTAGTATCAATATCATTAGCAGGTCTAAAGCAAAAAAGAAGCTGTGGGTCTTATTAGACCCATGAAAGTTAGACACCTACTATCTGCTCTCTATTACTAGCTAATAGAACTAACTCATTGCAAGTTGTATTTCTGTGAACATGCAGTTACAAAATCTGACTTCCACAAAAGATCCTTCAGTGTTGTTTTGGTAGACATAGGAAACTCCTTTTCCAGATATGGCAGGATAGGGCTTTTAGATTTCTGGCTGTCTTCCATGTTGTTGAGTTTGCCTTATCATCTATTGGTTGAGTCTCAGTAACTGATGCATTTCAAGGAATCTGAACCAAGAGAAACTGGATGGCTCACAAGGGAATATGGGTGCAAACCCAATTGTCAGTTTGACTGTACTTTTTAACCACCTCACACACAAATTGTAACCAGGTATTAGATTCATACTAAAGAGTGATTAAAATGTTAAGTAAATATATAAGGCAATATAAAAAATGCCTTATAAGTAACATAGTTAAATGTAACCTTAAACCAGAGAGGTAAGAAAATAAATAATAAAGGAATACAGGTTAAAACATGGCAATTTATGGTATTGTTCTGTGCATCTGAGTGGAAGCCACCTAACGTCATGTACTTGCTTAGATGGTGTTAGGTGGAAGTCATTTCCTTCTAAAGACCACCTGCTTCTAATGGGTTCTTAAGATTTCTCAGCTTGAAGTCTCCAGTAATGAGCTAAGATGATTTATGCCTCTTTGGTTGAAAGACATCTCTCTATTATGTCAACCTCATAGAATTTTATTTCTGTACTAATTTTAACAGTGCAAGTTTTAGGGTCATTTAAAAGTATGAAGGCTGTCTTTCACTCCCAAATTTTAGACCAGTTCTCCAAAATATAATGGTTGTTTAGGAGGATATTGAGAAAAGACTATTTATACTTCTTTATTTAAGGGAGGCCCTGATCTAAAACAAATTCAGCAGAAGTTTCCACTAATTTAGTTGCTGTGGTTATTTCTACTGGGCCCAGAAAAATACTTTAGTAAGCTGGTCTCTGAGGATTCTAGTAAAGTTGAGTCAGAACTCTAAGAGCCTGTCCACATTACTGTAGTAAAAACTGGCAGAGTTTTTATAATTACAACTGGATGAACTGCCTGAGTCACCTGAAATATTTAGTCATGACTGTATATAGTAGTGTAGGGTATAGAAGCAGAGGTGATGTTCCTAGACTTATAGGTTGTCATTTTACTAACTCAAAAGGAAAAATTCAATGAATCCTAAAAGGAGTTGAGTTAATTGTTATTAAAACAAACCTTACTCATAAGAGTTTGATAATCTCTGAGAATGTTGCTAATACAAGTTTAAGATTTTCTCTTTCTTGAAGATTGGAGCAATATGGACAATAGAGTTACTATGTAACTGTAGGAACTGTGCAAAATTCTTTAATTACAGTCTTGTAAAATGGTTATGCCTAGTATTATATAGTTTGGAAACACAAAATCATGTAATATATTGCCACTGGCAGAGCTGGAAATCGCCAAGAAGGCTTAGTCCATCCCCCAAATAAGCAAGCAATTGCAATATGTATTTAAAACTCTTATAGAAGGTATTTGTGAAATCTGTTGGGAAATGTTCACAGGAGCCCTGAGGTTTGGGCTTTTGTCCATGCCCCATCTTTAAAGTTTAAGAATGGCAAATGACAAATGGGACATACACCACAGATACCCTCAGTAATCTTAGTATAAGTTTCTCCACCAATATCAATTGAGTACAATAGCCAATTTGTCCTTTCTGTTGTGGATAATTTCATGTTAGATTTTGCAATTTTCCATCTGAAGTCCTCTGGCTCTACTAAATGCCCATCCTGGGAACTGGGAATACCAGAGATTATTCTCATGTAATTTACCTGAAGATTTCACTCAGTAACCTTTGCTGACTCTGGAGCAGTATCTGGTGCTCTATAACAACCCATATGAACCTCTCAAAAGATCTATTCCTGAGGGACCGGATCTCAGTAAGGGCTGCCTGCTGCAGCATTTTCTTCAGCTTCCATGATATCCCCTTTTCTTTGTTTACTTTTATAATAAGACACCTTTTTAGGAAACTTCAGAGCACTCAAAAATTATTTGATCTGCTGACCATTCTTAACTGAGGCTCCCAATGAAATCAAGAACCCTGTTTATTCACAAAGCATTTAAAATCCATGGACTACTCTCAAAGTACTCTTAATATCAGTGTGTATCATCAGTCTCTGGTCTCTGCCCGATCTGTGGAGTGCAATACATTCTGCCATCTGGTCAGATTTTGCCTTGGGACAAAGTCCTTGTATCCTGTTGATTTTCCTGGGTGGATAAACATGTATAGACTATTTTGATCCAAAGGGACACTAACAAAAAAGTAGAACATAAATAATTTACCATTATAAAATATACAGCCTCAAGTACTCACTGATAATAAAATATTTGGGTTTGGTATGACAGGGAAACAGGGCAACGTAAATTCTATTTGTGGCTCTGAGCGCCTGAGCAAATCCTTCTCGGCCAAGTGAGTTTCTGGAATAGGAAAGTAAAAGTATTATAAGAACTGGTTCAGGTTTTTGGCTTTTGTTTTTAGTCCTTTTCAACTCTGCTTTTAGAAGATATAGTGCAAGTTTGGGTAGCAGTTTAGATGTATAAATATAAAAATTACTCTATCCCAAACGATCCTACCTATATTCATAGAAATTTCTGTGCACAAAAATGTCAAGCACTTCCTTGAGATCTTTGATGTGGGCTTGATTTAGATACAAAGTATTAGCAAATCAATGTCCAAATTATGCGTGGACTCTATGAGGAGAGGAGTCCTCAGGCACATGAGGTCTAGACCCTCCAGACAGTGTTTAATTTGCAATTCGATTTGTATAATAAATCCCTGGGTATCAAGTGAGTAAATATGGTATTACAATGGAAGAAAGTAATGTAGATGAAGTTTGAAGGTGATTTGTGATAGTCTGGAACTGGGAAACCTTCAAGATTGTTGGAGAAACATACCACCTGAATTCTTTGTCTTTACTGAGGAAAAGGTTGTGTGATAGTGGTAATTTAAAAGTGATGTTGTAACATCCATATCAATGTTTTAAATTGCAAGTTTATCCTTTAGTATTTAAAGGAAGTTTTTCTTCTGACTTTAAGGGTAAAATAGGTGATTTGGTGCAAGAAAACTTTCAACTTCGTGCTACTTTAAGACAGAAACAAAATTATATAGAATTTTGAGAAAAGGTGGAATTTAGGTTAAACTTATAATAAGCAGTATTTTGGTTATATCACAGCAAAAATGGAGGTGATTGGATGGGGCTGGTCTGCGCAAAGCCAAAAAGAGAGCAGGTCAGTTCAAGTAGTGGTTGCTGATTGTGGGGAGTTAGCTAAAAAGGTTTTGACCACTTTTGCAGCTTACTGAGTATGGGTAATCCTATCTTTCAGGATAGAGCAGAATTTGCAGCTGCTTTGGTACATGTAGGTGATGGCCTTCAGGCAAGGGTGTCATTTTTCATCTCAGCATCAAAACCTGGAAAAACACAAGGGACATAAAGGTGGGAATATAGAACAGTGTTCACAGTCATCTGGATACTTTATTTGCCTTTGTAGATAATTGCAATTTTTCCTAACTTAAAATTTAAAAAATATAAAGAACACTTAAAGAGTAACTTTTTTTTGTCAATTATTTAAAAAATATTGATGAAATGGGAAAATTTCTTAAAAACACAAGTGAAAAAGATCACAAAAAGAAATAGAAAATATAAATTGTTCTATATCTGTTAAAGACATTGAATCCTTAATGAAATCTTTCCAAAAAATAATACTCCAAGCATAAATATTCTCATTTGTGGATTTTTATACATATTTAAGGAAACATATATCATTTAATTCTCATTTTCTCAGAATAGCTTAATTCTAATAACCTGAAAATGACAGTATAAAAAACTAATTTACAGAATATGGCTACTATGAATACAGATACAAACATCCTAAATGCAATAATGGTAAATTGAAATTACATGAACTATTTTTTAAAAGCATCAGAACCATTTGGGGTTTATTTTGAATAATGAAGGTTTTCTTTTACACTGAAGAAATCACTCAAGATTTTGGTCTCAACTCTGACTTGTGAAGATCTTGAAAATCATGGTTTCTGTCCTTACAACAAAATAAAAGTAGACAAACTAAAAAAAATCAATGATATGCCTGGATCCATCATGCACACTTGAGGCTAGACTCCAAAACCTAGAGAGATAGATTCCTCCACTGACATATGAGTGAGATCTGCTTAGCTGAAACAGAAGCCACAACTTGGTGGGAACACTTAAATGAAAATTTAGGTAAACTGCTGGACTGAACGTGGACTAGAGTGAGAGAGAGAAACTCCCAGGAGCTCCCGCACTTCTGTCCGCTTCAGAAGTGTTGGCTACAAGAACCTCACAAGTTTTTCTCATGGTAAAAATTTGAGAAAGACCCCCCTCCTGCCTCGGGAAGAAGGAAAAAGTAACCATTGTGACATATACCCAGAGAACTTTCCATAACAAAGACCTAATATCCAGGGGAAAGACTTAAGCAAAGTCTTAGCTCAGTTGGGAGAAGGGATTCCTCTCACTTCAGCCTTCCCTAGCCATCCTATATTACCAATCAGAAAACGCATACACAAACACACACAATTATTAATAGAGGTTAGGCCTTAGAAGAAAGAGATTGGGAACACTACACAGAAAAAAGGAGCAAGGAGAAAACCAGTTATGCTCCTGGAGAAATGCTTGTGAAAGTCATAACCCCAAGACACAGACACACAGAAACAGACTTATTTAAAAAGTTATCATTTACTCAACTTCCCCACAACTTACCATCCCACCAATAAGCTTCAGTGCAACAGACAATTATAGTTGAAGGAGCTGCAAGACACCAACTCTCTCAGAGGAACAGTAGTTAGGGAAGCCCAGAGCCAAGCAAACGTACTAAATAATTTGACACCTCTGATACCTCTAGCAACAGAAAACATTAAACAGAATACAATTCCTACTCAGATTACCATAAATTTCACACTAAAGGACTATTTATCTCAATTCCTAATACCAAAAGCAACTCAAACAAAAAAATGACAGTGTGTGGCATGTGGCAAGAAGAAAACACTCTTAAGAGACAAGGCAGTTCGAGGAATCAGACTCAGGGCACAGATGTTGGAATTGCCAAATGTGGAATTTAAAATAACTATGATTAATATATCAAGGTCTCTTATGGAAAACCAAGACATCATGCAGGAGCTGAAGGATTATTTAAGCAGAGAGATGAAAAAGTATGAGAACAAAAAGGAAATGCTAGAAATCAAAAACACAGTCACCCACATGCAGATGACCCCTGAAGGGTCCGAGGGTGGCCTTCAGCAGAGTCATCATTAGACTCAACACAGTGGAGGGAAAAACCAGTGAGCTTGAGGACAGGTCGATAGAAATTTCACAGAATGAAGTTCAAAGAGAAAAAAAAAAAAGGAAAACCAGAACAGAACATCCACGGACTTGAACAATTTAAAAAAGTGTAATAGACATGACTGAAATACTAGAATGACAAGAGAGAGAGAATACAGAATAGAAGAAATATTCTAAGTAATAATGGCCTGAGATGTTCCAAAATGAATGACAGCACCAAATCACAGATGCGGGGAACTCAGAAAACACAAAGCAGGAAAAGTGCAAAAAAGAAAAAGAAAAAGCAACAATAAAGCCTAGGTATATCACCTTCAACTGCAAGAAACCAAACATGAAGAGAAAATCTTGAAAGAAGTTAGGAAAAAAAACAACAACAATGCCTTACCTATAGAGAATAACAATGAATTATAGTGAACTTCTCATCAGAAATCATGAAAGTAAAAAAAAAGAGTGAAATATTTAAAATGTTGCAGAAAAAAAATCTACCTAGTTATCTGTATCTGGGGAAATTCTCCTTCAAAAGTAAAGGAGAAATAAAGACTCTTAGACAAACCAGAAAAGAGGGAATTCTTGCTAACAGACCTGCCCTCCAAGAAATGTTAGAAGTTCTTCAGGTAGAAGAACAATTATTTAGGTCAAAAGCTTGTATCTTCATTAAGAAAAGATATGGGAGAATGAATCAATGAGGTAAAATGAAATTATTTCCATTATTCTTAAGTAATATAAAACAATTTCTAAAGTAATGATAATAGCAATGAATATGACATATAAACAATGAAATAAATGACAGCAATGTCACAAGAGGAATGTTTCTAGGGTAACCAGTAGAAAAATAAAGAACTGATATGCTAAGAAAGGAGATCAAGTGAAACCAGGTTAAAGCATCAACTAAAAGCAGAGAAGGCAGTAAAATGGGGTAAAGAAACAGTAATGTGAAGACTAGAAAGCATTTATAAACATGGAAGATATTAGTTCAATGATATCAATAATTTTAAATGTGAATGGCTTAAAAGACAGATACTGTCAGAATGGATAAAGAAAACAAGGATAAACTAAATGTCCACAAGAAACCTACTTTAAAATTAAATATTTAGATAAGATAAATGTAAAGGAATTGAGAAAGATATACACCATATACCTTTACCAATGTATCCATATATCTATACCACTGATCGAACTATAGCTGGAGAAAGCTATATTGATTTCAGATGAGACAGACTTCAGATTAACAAAGATTATCAGGCATAAAGAGTGGCATTACATAATGATAAAGGGCCAGTTCATTAAAAAGACATAATTAGTCAACAACATGTATGCTCTTAAAAACAGTGTCAAGATACATGAGGTAAAAGTTGAAATAACTATATGAAGAAATGGGCAAATCCACTATTATTGTTGGAGACTTCAGCACCACTCTGGCAACAATTGATCAAATAGGCAGAAAACAGTAAGGATACAGGTGATATAAACAGCACTACCTATTAGTTCATCTGACTGATGCTTCTGTACTGATCCATCCAGCAACAGAATGCACATTCTTCTAAATCTCGCATGAAACATTCACCAAAAATAGATATTATGTGCCATAAAACAGACCTTAACAAATTTAAAATAGACATACAAAGAAAATTCTTAGATAACAATAAAACTGGAAATAAGGAAAGAAAGATGTAGCTGGGAAATCCATATGTATTAAATAATACACTTACAACTAATAGATACATCAAAGAACAAGTCTTTAGAGAAATGCAAAATTATTTTGAAGTAAGTCCAAATGAAAATGCCACTTATAATCTGTGGGATGCAGCTAAAGCATCGATCACAGGAAAATTTTTAATGGTAAATTCATACATTAGAAGAAAAAAGAATCTAAAATCCACAGTCTAAACTACTACCTTCAAAAAATAAAGAGAAGAACACTTAGCTAAAGCAAATGAAAGAAGATAAATAACAATAATTAGAATAGAAAAAATTAAGAATAGGAAAACATTAAAAATAAACAAAAACAAGAGCTAGTTCTTTTAAAAGATAAATAAAATTGCTAAACTCTAGCCAGGATAAGCAGAAGACACAAACAACCAATCTCAGGAAAAAAAGAAGAGTCATTGGTTCTGATCTCATGGATATTAAAAGGACAATTACAGAATACTTAAGACAACTCTATGTCCCCCAAATAGGTAACTTAGACAAAATGGACCAGTTGCTTGAAACACACAAACTAACAAAAGTCACATAAGGAGAAATACATATCCTGAATAGCCCTAAATCTATTAAAGAACTTTAATTAATAAATAATTCCAAAAAGAAAGCATCAAGCCCAGATAGTTTACTGAAGCAAGAAATAATACCAATTCTCCACCACTACTTTCAGAAAATAGAGACACTTGCTAACTCAGTTAATTAAATTATTACCCTAAAACCATAGTCAGATAAAGATATCACAAGAAAGGAAAACTACAGATGACTGTCATGAGACTTAACATAAAAATCCTCAATAAAATTATTAGCAAATTGAATCCAACAACATAGAGGAAAAAATTATGTGCCATGACCAAGTGGAATTTATTCCAGGTATGCAAGTCTTTTTCAACATTAACAAACTCAATCAGTGTAATCCATCACATCAAAAGGGTACAGAAGAAAAATCATATGATCATATTAACAGATGCTGTAAAACATTTGACAAAATTTGACGTTCATGATTAAAAACTCTCGGCAGACTAGAAATACAGGAAGAATTTCTCAATTTGATAAGGAACAAAAAAACCTTACAGCTAACATTATACTTACTGGTGAGAGACTTTATGGTAATTTCAGGAAAAAGGCAAACATGTCTTCTTGCACTGTTCCTATGCAACATCACACTGGAAGTCCAACTGATACAATAAGACAAGAAAAAGGATTAAGAGGCATGCGGTTTGAAAATGGGAGAAAGAAAACTGTCTTTATTCAGAAATGACATGATTGTCTATGTAGAAAATCCCAAATAATCTGCAAAGCAAAGTAAAACCAAAACTTTCTGGAGATAAATGAGTGTACAAAGTTAAAGGATACATGGTTAATATAAAAAACTCAATTGATTTTTATATACCACTTATGAACAATTGGAATTGAAATAAATTTTTAAAAATGCCATGTACAATTGCACCAAAAAAATACAGTATAAATCTAAATACATATTGTTAGTATACATACATACACATATGTGTGTGTATATATATATATAACATCTAAGTACAGAAAGTACAAAATTCTAATGAAAGGAATCAAAGAAGATGTAAATAATGGACAGATATGTTGTATTCATGAATTGGAAGGCTCAATAGTGTTAAATAGTCAGTTCTTCCCAACTTGATCTACAGATTCAATAAAATTCTATTCAAAATCTCAACAAGTGATTTTTGTAGATATCAAGAAACTGATTCTAAAGTTTATGTGGAAATATAAAAGAATTAAAGTGAACCAACACAATATTGAAGAAGAACAAATTTGGAGGATACATACTACCTTTTTTTCAAGACTTTGACAATAAATCTACATTAATGAAGACAGCATGGTATTGGCAAATGAATAAACACATAGATCAATAGTGAGAGAACCCAGAAGTACATACACACAGATATTATCTTTGATGTAAAAATGCAATCTCTGACAGGAGCACATAGGCAATTCAATGCATAAAGAATAGTTTTTTTTCGGTAAATGACTCTAGAACATGGGGATGTCCATATGCAAAAAGAGACTAGACCTTATATGTTTCACAGAAATTAAAATAGGCCATAGCAACTAAATGTGACATGCAAAACCATAAAACTTATAGAAAAAAACAGGAGAAAATCTATGTGACCTTGGGTTTTGTGATGAGTATTTAGATACAACACCCAGAGTACAAATCATGAAGAAAAGTTAGGTTAGACTTTATTAAAATTAAAAGCTCTGCTGTGGCAAAAGATAATGTTAAGTTAATGAAAAGACAAGACAGAATGGGAGAAAATATTTTCAAAACATATCTGATAAAGGGCTTCTATCCAAACATATAAAGAACTCTTAAAATTCAGCAATAAGAAAATAAACAACTCATTTAAAAATGGGCAAAAGACCCGAATAGACACCTACCAGAGAAATATATAAGTGACAAATAACTATAAGTAAAGGCACTCTATATTATGTTACTAGGGAAATACAAATTATACAAAAAAACATCTAAGAGAATGGCTAGAATCCAAAGAATTGACAAAGCCAATTGTTGGTAAAGATGCAAGCAACAGAAACTATCGTTGATCACTGGTGAGATTAAAAAATGGTATAGCCACCTTAGAAGAGTGTGGCAGTTTCATACAAAGCTAAATGTCCTACAATATATCCAGCCACTGAGCTCCTAGGTATTTACCCAAATGAATTAAAAATTTACATCTGAACAAAAACCAGTACATGAATATTTATAACAGCTTTAGTCATAATTGCCAAAAATTGGCAGTCCCTAAGATATAGGTGAATGGGTAAAAATGCTGTGGTGCATCCTATCTGCAAAAGACACAAATTAATCATAAATGTATTTTGCTAAGAGAAAGAAGCCAGTCTGAAAAGGATATAAGCAGTATGTTCCCATTTATATGACACTCTGCAAAAGACAAAACTAAAGATACAATAAACACATCAGTGGTTGGCAGTTGGAAGGCAAGGACTGAATAGACAAAGCACAATGAATTTATTCTTTATGATACTGTAATGGTGTATATATGACACTATGCATTTGCCAAAACCCATAGAACTTTACAGCACAGAGAGGGAACCTTGATATACATGAATTTTTAAAAAATCATTTAGGAAGCTGGGGGATCCCAGGATGGAATACAGAATGTGAAACAATCTTCTGTGTTACAAACGTATGAAACAACCTCACTGTGAGATTGGGAGGAGAGGGTGCTGACTTAAGTAGAATCTGTAAGACTAAAGGCAAAGTGACTGGACATAGCCCTGTTCTCAAAGCTGTTTATCATGGGTGTATATAGGTTAACAGCTCTGAAGCCACCATATGTGATACTGGAATTGAACAATTAAGTAAATGGCAGATGGTATGAGGTTTTTCATTGTTGAAGTAGAAGATTACAGACAAGCAAGGAAAGGTTAGAATGATCCATGTGTTAATTGATTAGGGTTGTAATCATTAGGGTGAACTCATGTTTAATGTGTGTGTGTGTGGAGTTATAAGCATTTATGGATATGTGTATGTACATTTATTATACACATACAGATTTCCTTAACAACTTTGACAGCAGAAAAAGCCCAGAAGCATTGATGATCTAGTAGTAACAGACACACCTAGAACCCATAACTTGTTTTCCTATTTCCCATCTCCAAAAAAGCCAAAACAGGGGTCCTTTCAAACTTGGCTGATTCTATGAATGGTCAAGAAAAAAAGATGGCCTGGAGCATCTTGTAGTGCCAGAATGTAATGAAGTACTAGACCCACACGCATACATTAATGAAAGTATGTCAAAGTGGTACAGGAGCCAGACAAAAGAGCTGTCAGTGGTCAAAGCTGGAAAAATTTGAAAATAACTAGCATAAGATTGGATTATAACCCATCATGAATCCATGCCAACATGAAAATGGAATACATAAACTGGGAAGAATAGACATATTTCTCGTGCAGAAGAATTCAAAATAATCTTGGTAGATACTTTGGCTCCAAGGAGGTGCAACCTAGCTCCTAGGGTATGTCCAAGTGTGGACGATATGTGGACTGTGCATACTGACTTCCCTCCAAAGAGCACAGTATGAAAATAGCAAATGATAGGAAAAGTAACATTACAGTAGATAAATCTGGCAAAAACTTCCATGGTCAAAGAAATCAAGGTTAAAATAAATACTGGGAAATCACGTTGATAGTATATATCCTTGATCTGATGAAAATAGTATTTTACCTCTAGGGTCTTCCTTTTCAAAACCCATACCCTACTATAATCATGAGAAAATAATTAACAAATCTACTTGAGAAACACTTTACATTTGACCAGTTCTCACCAAAACTGGGAAGATCATCAAAACAAAGAAAATCTGGGAAAGTGTCACAGTCAAGACGATCCTAGGTAGATCTGCCAATCAAATGTAATATGTCATCTTGTATGGGATGCTAGAAGAGTAGGAGGACATTAGGTAAAAATAACAGAAATCTGAATAAAGTGTAGACTTTAATGTATCAGTATTGACTCATGTGGCAAACTATATTAATATAAGATGTTATTAATAGGTGAAATGGGACATGGGGTATTTTGGAACTATGCCATTTTCACACTTTAAAAAATAAATCTAAAACTATTCTAAAGTGTATTTTTAAAAGGAATTAAAAATCACACAATATAGCTGATCATAGTAACACAAGGGAGGGGAAATATTATGTGATCATTTCAAACATAAAGAAATAGCACTTGATAAAATATAAAACCTACTTTTCATAAACTTCAGGGAGCTAGAACAAAATTCTTTAATGAGATAAAGGGATATTTATAAAATACATCAACTGCAAAATATTGGATAATGGATATATTGAAAATTTTCCTCCTGAGACTGGGAATAAAACCAGAATTTTCTGTTATCTTTTCTATTCAACACCATACTGGATGTCCTAGTGCATTTAAGTCATGGAAAAGGAATAAAAGGTGTGTAAATACTAAAATTGGAAAAATGCTACTGTTGCATGATGAGGAAAGAATGGTTTGTTCAAGAGTTGGTGCTAGGTGTACTGGATATCAAAATGGAAAAAAACTGTCCCTTTTCAAACCAGAGAAATAATTTCTAGGTGTAACATAGATTTATATATTGTCAACCAAGAAAAGGCAAAGCTGTAAACTAATAAGTTGCATTTATTTGGGGCCTTAGGGCTTGCAACCTGGGAACACAGATCTTGGAGGAATCCCAATTGTATGCCTGAAAAGGAGAAAGGGCTTCAGGTTTTTAAAGGTAAAGTGGGATCTACCAGGGGACTTACACATGAATTGTTTTGAAAGAATTATAATTGGCTAAAGCTATTGTAACCTACATTTACTATAGGTAATTGGTTGCTAAGGTTATCACTAAGCAAAAAGTCCACTTGGTCGCATGGAGCAGATGTTGTTCAGGATGTTTATGGTCAGGCAGAATGCAAAGCTTAACATTCTCTCAAGAACAGCGGTGTCAAAGAGGATGTGCGTAGACCCCATTTCATTAATGGCTTCTTAATCCTTTTCAGTTGCTTTCTGTGTGAATGCTAACTCCCTTTTGTCTCTATCTGTGATATGAAAGGCAAAACAATAAAGCTTTTGAATGTAACATAGGAGAGTGGTATCATGATTTTGGTGAAGGGAAACAATTAAAATTAAATACCAATAAGGAAACCATACAGGAAAATCAATGGAGGAAAAACATTGATGAATTGTTTGCATCAAAATTAAAACTTCTGTTTATCAAATGTATATTCAATGAAAAGCCATTACACAAGAGAAAGTAAACTTCTCCTTGTCAAAAAGTGAGAAAGAAGACAAACAGGTACATCGCAAAGGAGGATATCCACATGGCTAATAAGCATATGAAATGGTACTCAAGGTCATTAGCCATGACAGAAGAGAATATTCAAACAAACACTCACCAAGATACATAAATTTAAAAAAATCTAACTATATGTGTGTTTAGAATACTCTTAGTGTCCACTAACAGACTCCAGATACATAACAAGCAAAAATTCATGCATGGATGCCCTGAAATGTATGTACATGAATGCTTATAATGGCATCATTCCTAATAGTGAAAAAAATTCATAACAAGTGCCCATCAAGAGTTGGAATATGCACATGGTGAAAAGCAGATAGATCCTGGGGAAATGAAAATGGAGGGGCGAACAGAGCAGATGGGGGAAAGCCTCAATAGGGGAGTGAACGTCAGTAGTTTCTCTTGCTCTGAAATATTAAATGATCCCAGTATTGCAAGGGACTGAATGACCATATACAGAATAACCACACTGGTTGGAGCTGTACCAATAAGCACAGTACTACTTTACCAAATTCTAGGTTGCACAGGGCTAGATAATAAATACCTAAACAGTGTGGAATAAGAAGCTAAAGAGCTGAGCTAAACAATTCTTTAACACAAGAATGAATCATCCACAGTTTTCACAGCTGGGTTGAAAAAGGAATCTGCAGTAGCAACATATATGAAACATAGATAGATTCTTTAGGGAAACAAGGATATTATTACGCTAATTCTTCTCCATGATTGACTCACACAGATGATATGATCCTCATGAAACTTTATTTTATACCTAGCTGTGCTTTCATTGATGTTGAGAAATCTTCTGATTCATTGGTATTATTTCTATGGTGTATTATTCAGTTGGACCTAAATTGATATATAAGCTAATACATTCCTGTTAGATTACTTTGATTTTTCTAAGATTTTTTTGTGATATTTTGTGGATGATGAATGAACTATTCACAGTTGAAGGACCTTGCTGATTGTAGCCAGAGGTTTGAGATTCAGGTGTATGCTTTGCCCATGATATGTGAAATTGAATAAAATTACGAGCAGCTGAACCTGGTGTATAGCTTCTGCAAATTATGCCTCACTTATTTTTTTACATAGTGTATTGCAATAAATTTGGCTGGCAGGATTTGCACCATTACATAGGTTAAGTCTGCCTTTGGTAACTAGAAATTCCAAACAGACCTTTGAACTAAGTGAAGACTTGCTTCTAGGGAATTTAGGCTCATCCTTTCAGACAACATGAATATTGTTATGGGCTCTTCTTCTCCATGAGTGATGTATATAATGGGAGGCCCATCAGAAGAATCTCACTTTTTACCTGTGCTTGTTTTAACTGGAAGTGGAGAAAGCTCTGTGATTCATCAGTATCATTTCTATGGTGCAATATTTGCTTGTTTCTAAATGCCCAAGGAAACAAATTCAACCCTGTTATATTATTTCATATTTTCAATGTTTTATTTGTGGATCATTTTGGGACTATGAGTATTCATGTATCATGGCAATTGCAGCCAGAGATTGAAATCCAGATATTTATTTGCCCATAGATGTAAAAATCAATTAGGAGCTTCCTGGCATCTTATTTACTTTTTAGGAGTAGCATCCATGAGATACAGTTTTCATCTTTAATACTGTCCTACTCCTGTCCTCTTAGATAAAAACTATTGAAGAAGAGGCCTTTCTAGCCTCCTACACCAGGGACACATGAAAACTACCTAGACTAACTTTACTGAATCTGCCCAAACACCAGTACAGTTAAGGGTGCCAACCCTGGTTAGAATTTTCAAGATCAAACAGATTTACATGGGGAGTGCAATGGCTTAGGTCCTGAGGAGATATGATGACATAGAGATCATGTGCTGACACCCAGCATATGTGCCATTCTTGGGAGGGGATAGGAGAGTGTTCTAGCTGTGCAAAGCATAGTGATGGAAGGAGATGTGATTAAAAGAACAAGCAGTTATTGAAAATTTTGATGAAAGACTAAGTCACAGAATGAAAGCATCAGATTGGCCTAGTAAATTGCTAGAAAGGGAATAAAAAGAATAGGCACAATGGAGGCAAAATGATAACCCCCACATCAGGGAATGCAGAGTCCTCAGGGATCCAAACACACACGTCCTCCAACAATTCAGGCTATTCTTTGTGCCTTGGAGACTCAGCATGAGGACCGCTGACAGGAGTCCTTGAAACTGTTTTGCAGAAGGTGAAGTGGAAAAAGCTAGGTGCTGCAATCAGAAGCCGAGTGAGTCCTCTGTTGAATCGCACCACAGTTCACTGAGGCATTTTCTAATTTACAGATATAAATCCATCTGAAGACCAGAAGAGGTCCTTGAACCTTTTCACTTTTATGGCACTTTTGTTGCCATAAATTCAAATACAAGTAAAAGAAAAGGTAGGGTGATGGCAAAGACAGATAGCTTCTCAGATATCCATGGTAGCAACCCAGCTTTGGGAAAATATGTAGAAAGATAAGACAAAAAGACACTTATGATTGCAATTTTCACTGCCTAGTTATAATTATTCACAAGGGAACACACCCTTATCTGGGGTCGCCAGCAGATAAAAAGGCATATCCTAATGGAAAGCCTGTAAGTGGCTCTTGAAAAGTCAGTATGTTGGAAAAAAGAAAACAAAAGGGGTCATTGGGGAGAAGCAGTCTCATTCAATACTGAAGAAGCACACCCAAATTATAGGAAATAGATCTATCTTTATGGGTCCTCAGAACAAATTATAGCAATTTAATAAAAGGGATTAATCCCATTGTTATAGCTTACAGTAAAGAAAAACCATGGCTATGTATTGAAATATTCTCTATGTCTAGCTCAAATACAATGTATAAAACCAGTAATTAGAGAACTATAAAAACAGGACATAATAAATAAGGGATATTTACCTTCCATTCTCCCATATTACCTGTGAGAAAGAAAGGAAAATTTGACAAGGATGTTCAACTTGTTCACAGATTTGTACATGACCTCGGAGAAATAAGTTGTGATTCCTCTGACACCTGTGATACCCAACCTTATACTACCTTTACCTCTATGTCTGAGTCCGCTAAATATTCTTCTGTAGTAGATTTATTTATGTTTAGCTTTCTTTTCTTCACCTTTAGGTAAGAAGACACAGGTTCCTGTTTGAGTTTACCCATGGAGGCTTTCAATTTTTGTGGCAATTGATTCCCCAGGAATTCAGACATTTACCTACTGTAAATTCTAGGCAGTTATGAGAAAAATTAAAGAATTTTCTCCACCTTGAGTTTTCATATTAATTCAGTATTGGGTGATTTACTGATAGTTGTGAATACCTTTGACACTAGCAAAGAAGATACGTTAAGTTTTACTAACTTTCTTAGTCTCCCAGTACATAAAGCCTTCCTGGATAAGTTGCAATATTATCAGACTGAAGTCAAATATTTGAAATAGGTATTGTTGGCCAACAGAGGGAATAGGGTTGCATCTTGAATTCAGCTTAGTATACAAATGAAACATACAACAAAACAATAAGAGCAACCACAACTCCCATCAATTTTGAGGATTGTTTGTGAATACCTAACTTTTATGAAAAGGCTAAGTCTCTCCTGAGATGTTTCACAAAGTATCAAAATTGTAGTCAAAATAAGCTGAAGAAACCTTTGATACTCTTAAAATAGCGATTGTTTCCTCATCTGTATTAGTTTTTAAGTTTAATAAACCTTCCACATTTTCTGTCATAAGATTAAGGGTGCTTCTAATAGTGTGCTTATTCAAAAATTAGGCCCTGATTATAGGCAAATGCTTACATTTCTGTGTTACTGGATTTTGTTGTTCTGGGAATGCAAGGGTAGCACCCACTTTCCTGGTTGAAAAGTCTCAGGTGACTGACTTACAGATACCTCATGCCTTTGTTATTTTACAACTGCCTAAAACTCATTCATTTCTCAATGTGCTTCCAGACTAGCTATGAATGAATTTTACTGTCTAATCTTAATTCTATTCTGGGCAACTGTAATCTTTTGAATGCAGATACTAAATTTGCTGATTCTCAAAAAATAGGTTGAATATGATTGTCTCACAGTTATTGACTGTGATACTAGACCTTGATCTGATTTAACTAATTCTTTTATTGAAGAATAGTTGACATAAAATATTATATTAGTTTCAGGTATGCAACATAGTGATTTGACAACTGTACACATTATGAAATGCTTACCATTTGCCACCGTACGAAGTTATTACAATATTATTGACTATATCCCCTATGCTGTACTTTTCATCCCTGTGACTTATTTATTTTTTAACTGGAAGTTTTTACCTCTTTATCCCCTTCACCTATTTTTCCCATCCCCGTACCTTCCTCCTGTTGGCAAACACCAGTTTGTTCTTTGTATTTATGAGTCTAATTTTTTTATTTCTTCATTTGTTTTGCTTTTTAGATTCCACATATAAGTTGAATCATATGTTATTTGTCTTTTTCTTTGTATTTCACTTAGCATAATACCTTCTAGGTCCCTCCACGTTGCTGCAAATGGCAAGGTTTTATTCATTTTTATGGCTGAGTAATAGTTTATTGTATATATGCATACACCGTATCTTGTTTATCCATTCATTTAATGATGGACACTTAGGTTACTTCCCTATCTTGGTTAGTGTAAATAATGTAGTGATAAACATAGGGGCACATATATCTTTTTGAATTTGATTTTTTGTTTTTTTTTGATTAAATGCCCAGAAAAGGAATTATTGAGTTGTATAGTATTTCTGTTTTTAATATTTTGAAGAACCTCCATACTGTTTTCTATAGTGGCTGTACCATCTTACATTCCCACCAACTGTACACAAGGGTTCCCTTTTCTCCACATCCTCTCCCACACTTGTTACTTCTTGTCTTTTTGATAATACCCATTCTAACTGTTGTGAGGAAAAAGATATCTCACTGTTTTTCTTTCATTTCCCTGATGATTAGTAATGTTGAGCGTCTCTTCATAAATCTGTTCGCGATCTATATGTCCTTAGAAAACAGTCTATTAAGTTCCTTTGCCCATTTTTAAATTTCATTATTTGGTTTTCCTTCTGGTGTTGAGTTGTATGAATTCTTTATATATTTTGGATATTAACCCCTTATTGGATACATCACTTGAAAATATAGTTTTCTATTTATATTATCTTTTCATTTTGTTATTGGTTTTCTTTGTTGTACAAAAGCCTTTTAGTTTGATGTAGTCTCATTTGTCTATTTTCACTTTTGTTTCTTTGGCCTCAGGAGACATATCCAGAAAAAAAATTGCTAAGGCCAACGTCTGAGAGTTTACTGCCTATGTTTTCTTTTAGGAGTTTTGTTACTTCAAGTCCTCCATATAGGTCTTTAATCCTTCCTAAGTTTTTGTGTGTGGTATAAAAAGTGGTCCAGTTTTATTCTTTTTCATATAGTTGTCCTGTTCTCCCAACACCATTTATTGAAGAGACTGTCTTTTCCCCATTGTATATTCTTACCTCCTGTGTCATAGATCAATTGACATATGTTTGGGCTTATTTCTTATCTCTGTACTCTGTTCAGCTGATCTATGTGTCTACTTTTGTGCCATACTGTACTGTTTGGTTACTGTAGATTTGTAGTATAGTTTGAAATCAGCATGATAGCTCCAGCTTTATTCTTTTTCAAGATTGCTTTGGATTTTCAGGATCTCTGAGGTTCCAAACAAAATTTAGCATTATTCTAGTTCTGTTAAAAATGGCATTGACATTTTGCTAAGGATTGCACTGAATATGCACTTTGCTTTGGGCAGTATGGACATTTTAACAGTCTCAATTCTTCCAAACCATGATCATGGTATATCTTTCCATTTATTTTTGTTTTCTTCAACGTATCTCATCATTTTCATACAGCTTTCAGATACTGGTCTTCTACCATCTTGGTTAAGTTTATTCTTAGCTATTTTATTCTTTTTCATGCAATTGTAAATGGGATTGTTTTCTTAATTTCTCTTTCTGCTAGTTCGTTATTAGTATGTGGAAATGCAATGGATTTCTGTGTATTGATTTTGTATCATGTGACTACTCAATTAATTTTTAGTTCTAATTGTTTTTTTTTCTTGGTGATTTTTCTTTAGGGTTTCCTGTATATATAATATCATATTATCCACAGCTAGTGACCATTTTACTTCTTCTTTACCAATTTGGATGCTTTTTATTTCATTTTCTTATCTCAGTGCTGTGGCTAGGACTTCCATTACTAGGTTGAATAAAAGTGGTGAAAGTAGACATCCTTGTCTTGTTCTTTATTTAAGAAGAAAGGCTTTCAGCTTTTCAACATTGAAGATGATGCTAGACGTTGGTTTGTTGTATATGGACTTTATTACGTTGAGGCATGATCCCTCTATAACCACTTTGTTTAAGTTTTTCTTATGAATGGATATTGAGTTTCGTCAAATGCTTTTTCTGCTTCTGTTAAGATGATCATATGATTTTTATCCTTCCTTTTGTTAATGTGATGTATTTCCTTAGTTTGCAGATGTTGATCCATGCTTGCATCTCTTGAATAAATCCCACTTGATTATGGTGAATGATCATTTTAATATATTTTTTATTTTGTTTTGCTAATATTTTGTTAAGGATTTTTGAATCTGTGTTCATCTAGGATATTGGTCTGAAGTTTTTTTTTACTGTAGTGTCTTTGTCTGTTTTGCTATCTGTGTAATGCTGGTCTCATAAAATGAATTTGGAAGCATTTGTACTTCTTTTATTTTTTGAAATAGGTTAAGAAGGTTAAGAACTAGCTATTTTTTTTTAATGTATGGTAGATTCACCTGTGAAGCCATCTGGTTCTGGACTTTTGTTTCTTGGGAGTTTTTTGACTACCAATTTGTTACCGGTAATTGGCCTGCTCAGATTTTCTGTTTCTTACTAATTCAGCCTTGGAAGGTTGTATGTTTCTAGAAGTCTATCCACTTCTATGCTGTCTAATTTGTTGGCATATAATTTTTCATAGAATTCTTTTATAATCATTTAAATTTCTGTGGAGTTAGTTGTAATTTCTCTGTTAGTTCATTTTTAGTATATAAAAACACAACAGACTTCTGTACATTGAATTTGTGTACTGCAACTTTATAGAGTTCATTTATCAGTTTGAATAATACTAATATTTTTAGTAGTTCTAATAATTTTTTCTGATTTTACTTATATGAATCCTTTTTTTCTCGATGAGTAGACTTAAAGGATATCAATTGTTTACCTTATTCAAGAGCCACCTCTTGGTTTCATTGATATTTTCTATTGTTTTCTTAGTCTCTATTTCATTTGTTTCTGCTCTGATTTTTATTATTTCCTTCCTTCTATTAACTTTGGGCTTTGTTTGTTCTTTTTCTAGTTCCTTTAGTTCTAAGTTTAGATTGTTCTTGTTTCTTGAGGTATGCCTATATCACTATAAACTTTCCTCCTAGAATTAATTTTGCTGAGTCCCAGAGATTTTGAAAAATTATTTGTTTTCATTTGTCTTCATATCTTTTTTTATTTCTTCTGATTTTTTCATTGATCCACTTTTTTGTTCAGTAGCATGTCATTTACTCTGCATGTGTTTGTGTTTTTTCCAGTTTTATTCTTGTAACTGATTTCTAGTTTCATACCATTATAGACAGAAAAGGTGTTTGATACAATTTCAATCTTCTTAAACTTAATGAGGCTTGTTTTGTGGCCTAACATGTGATCTATCCTGGAGAATGTTCCATGGGCACTTGAAAAGAATGTATATTCTGCTGCTTTGGGACGGGATGTTATATATATACCTGTTAAGTCCATCTGGTCTAATGTGTCTTTCGTGAAGTTACTGTTTCCTTATTAATTTTCTACCTGTATTATCTATCCACTGATATAAGTTGGGTGTTAAAATCCCGTACTATTGTTGTAATACTGTCAATTTTTCTCTTTATGTTTTTAAATATTTGTTTTGATGCTCCTTGGGTGAATAGATATTATTTACAACTGTTAAAACCACTTGTTGGATTGATTCCTTTATCATTATGTAATGCCTTTCTTAGTCTCCTGTTACATTCTTTGTTTTGAATTCTATTTTGTCTGATATAAGGTTTGCTTCTCCAGCTTTTGTTTGCTTCCATTTGCGTGGAATATCTTTTTCCATTCCTTCACTTTCAGTTTGTATGTGTCTTTAGATCTGAAGTGAGTTTCTTGTAAACAGCATATGCATGGGTCTCGTTTTTTCTCCACTCATCTGTGCCTAAGTCTTTTGATTAGAGCATTTAAACCATTTACGTTTAAATAATTATTGATAGTTATGTGCTTATTGCCATTTTGTGAATTGTTTTCTAGTTCTTTTTGTAATTCCCTGTTCCTTTCTTCCTTTGCTCTCTTTTTTTGTGATTTAAAGACTTTCTTTAGTGTTATGCTTGGATTACTTTCTTTTCATTTCTTGTATATCTATTATAGGTTTTTGGTTTGTGTTTACCATGAGGTTCATATATATTGTCCCATATGTATATATGGCTGTGTATATTATTACACTGATGGTTGCTTGATTTCAAACACATTCAAATGCACTCTTTTTTATTCCGCCCCCCCTTCATTTTCTGTAAATGATGTCATATACATATTTTTATTTTGTGCATCCCTGGACTAATTTTTGTGTATATCATTGATTTTATTAATTTTTGTCTTTTGAACTTCATACTAGCTTTTTAAGTGATTGATCTGCTACTTGTACTATGTTTGTTTTTACCAGTGAAATTTTGTTTTCCTATCCTAGTTTTCTTATTTCTAGTTTTGGTGTTTTCTTTTCCACCTAAAGAAGTTGTTTTAAAATTTCCCGTAAGGCCCATTTAGGGGTGATGAACTCCTTTAACCTTTGTGTGGGACCTTCTCTCTCTCTTAGTTCTGAGTACCCTGCTGGGTGGGTAATTCTTGGTTGTAGTTTTTTGTTTTTTTTTTCCCTTTCAGCACTTTGAAAGGAAAATCATGCCACTCCCTCTGGCCTGTAAAGTTCCTGCTGAGAATTAGCTGATAGCCTTATAGGACTTCCCTTTTATATAACTGTCTTCTTTTCCCTTGCTGCTTTTATGATTCCCTCTTTATCTTTAATCTTTGACATTTAATTATTATGTGTCTTGGTGTGGACCTCCTAGATCTTCCTTAGGTTCAATTTGTTTGGGGCTTTCCTTAACTCCTGGACCTGGATGTCTGCTCCCCAGTTAGGAGAGATTTTAGCTATTTATGTCTTCAAATAATTTTTCTGTCCCTTTCTCTCTCTCGTTTCTTTTTGCGATCTCTATATGAAAATGTTATTTCACTTGAAATTGTCACGGATATGTCTTAACATCTTGTTTTTCAAAATTATGTTTCCTTTATGTTGCCCATCTTGGTTGATTTCCACTACCCTGTCTTCCTGAATATTGATCCATTATTTTTTATCCTTGAATCTGCCGTTGATTCCCTCCTGTGTATTTTTCATTATGTTCATTTTGTTGATGTTTTCACTGAGTTTATCCACTCTTTTCTCCAGTGCCATTAGTATGTTTATGACCTATTACTTTGAACTCCTGATCAGGTAGATTGCTCATCTCAGTTTCATTTAGCAATTTTTCTGGCATTTTATATCGTTCTTTCATTTGGAACATATCCTTCTCCTTCCTAATTCTGTCTGATTGTCTGCGTTGATTCCTATGCATCAGGTAGATCAGCTGTGTCTCCTGACCTTGAAAGCAGCGGCCTTACGTATCAGGCATCCTGTGGTACCCAGAAGGGCAGCACCTCCTGGTCACCAGGACCAAGCATCCCAGGGTTTCCACTTGTGGGCTGCCTGCACCTCCCTGTTGTGGCTAAGCTGTGATTCCTGCAGGCAGCCCGGTGGCCGAGGCCAGCCCTCTGGCCAGGTGTTAGCAATTCAGATGGAAGTACTGCTAGTGTGTTGTTGGGTGGAGCTAGCTCTTCCTTTCCCTGGGACAGCACTCACCCCTTGGGAGGGACACTGGCCTGGTGGGCAGGTTACATGGTGCGAGTCTGCAGGGGAATGTTTCGGCAGGGCAAGCAGTGCTGGCACAGTAGATGGAAAGCTTCAGAACTGGCTCCTGCAGGTGTCTGAACAGCTAGGCTGAAGGAGGGCAAGAAAAATGGTGAGTGCCAGTGCCTCCTCCTCCAGAGAAAGCTCCAGCAGATCCCTACCCCTCCAGCACACGTCCCAAAATGAATTCAGAAATCTCCTTCATGTATAGCTCATGGGCTTTTCAAACTGCTGCTTCGGCATTGGGCCTCAGACCAATTGATACAGAATGTCAGCCCTTCAAGAGCAGAAACTAAGCCTCCCATGCCCTCCAGCTCTTCTGGAGTTAAGCCCTACTGATGTTTTTCAAAGCCTCCAAAGTAAAGCTCCACTGATTTTCAAAGACAAATGTTATGAGAGCTTATCTTCCCAGTGTAGGCCCCCAAGGGCCAGGCACGGCCAGTGTGGGGCTTTATCCCCTCGCCCCTCTGTCCCTCCCTCCCTCCCACTTACGGGCTGGGTGGGGGAAGGGTTTGGACCCCAGTCATGACTCTGCCCCTTTTATAATTCTTGATATAGCCTCTTTGTCATCAATTGTGGAAGGTCTGTTCTGCTAGTCTTCAGGTCATTTCCAGAATAAGTTGCTGCCTTGTTTTTTATGTGGGAGGAGATTTTCACAATGACCTCTTATTCTATCATATTCCCAGCATCCTTCCCTAAAAGCTTTACACTTTTATTAACCCCACACGCACTTTATATTATTTGTGTCAGAGTTTTTAAAATTGTGGATCCATTAAATAGTTTTTGTGGTTATAGTTATTCTTAACACTTTTGAGTTTTAATTTTTATACTTGGGTTAAAGTGATTTATGTGGCAGTATTCAGTATTATGATATTCTGTTTGTGTGTATATTTACCTTCATGAGTGGGATTTATACTTTCATATGCTTTTGTGTTTCTGTTTAGCGTTTATTCATTTCTACTTGAAGAACTCCATTAAGCACTTCTTGTAAGACAGGTCTGGTGGTGGTGACAAACACCCTCATTTTTTGTGTTACTCCTTCATTATGTGTTTATTTGAGAATCTTTATCTCTCCTTCATTTCTAAAGAGCAGTTTTGCCAGGTTTAATATTCTTGGTTGGAGAGGGTTTTCTTTCAGTTTTTTTAGTATACCATCCCTTTCTCTCCTGCTCTGCAAGATTTATGCTGAGAAATCCACTCATAGTTTTGTGGGAGTTCCTTTGTGTGTGAGGAGTTGCCTATACCTTGCTGCTTGCAAAATTCTGCCTTCGACTCTGACAATTTAATTATATTTTGTCCTAGTGTAGACCTTTTTATGTTCTATCTATATGAAACCTTTTGGGTTTCATGAATTCCATTTCTCTCCTCAAATTTTGGAAGTTTTAAGCCATTACTTCTTTGAATAGACTTTCTGCCTCTTTCTTTCTCTTCTCCTCTGGGACTCCTGTAATGTGCCTGTTGTTTCACTCAATGGTGTCAGTCACCACTGACTGGCAGTGACTATGGCTGGTCTCCTAGGTTAGATGGGACCCCTGGATATGCTCTGTTTGGCAGAGCTACTGGCTGGGCTCTGTGTTTCAAAGGGGCTGCTTACTAGTCATCCTGCCTGAACAGGGCTGCTGGCTGGACTATGTAGTTAGGTGGTCTACTGGTCAGCTCCCCAAGCAGCTGGAGGTGCTGGTGGCCCTATGGTTGGGTGACTACAGTCTGGGCTACCTGGTTGGGTAGAGTAGGTTGGGGGAACTCCTTGTCGTATCAATACTGCTGGCAAGCTCCGTTGTTGGGTAAGTCAGCTGGTGGAGGCACAAGTCTTCTGCCAAGATCTGCAGCATCAATCACTATGAGACCATCTCCTTTTCCCTGTTCCCAGCTGTCCCCAAGTACTTTACCAACGCCAATTCCCCCAGGGTTCCATGGGAGGCAAGAGATAAGTGCTCCTCTAAATGTCCCAAAACACTGGGGAAGTAGAATGTGTGTTGTAGGCTCTCCACCCCCTAGAGAACTTAGGGGCCAACGAGATCCTTCTCTGTGTGGTGTAGAGCCATCCTGGGGGAGGGGCAACATGGATAAAGTGAAGCATTTTCTATAACCCTTCTTGATGTGTTTTTTCTTGTTTTTTTTTCTCCATCATTGTGCTGAAACCTTACCCCTGGGGTCTGGGATTCTCATAAAGGAATTTTTATCTGCGTATAGTTGCTCAATGGTTTTCTGTGAGGGAACTAGGGCCAGGGTCCTTCTATTCTGCCATCTTACTAATGTCACTCCAGATTTGCCTTCAGTCTTAAAGTGAAGCTGATAATACATGTTGGTGGATCTGTTATGCAACTAGACAACTGGAAAAATAGAGTTTTTTTGAATATTGATAGGAACTATAATATTATATGAGAAATAATTACTAATTATTATTAGAGTCATTGAAAATTCTCTAACAAATATAGACAGTTTTTATTATACAACTCATACTGGAAAACAATGTGAACTACTTAAAAATAATTTCAAACCCAGCTGTGAAAACAGCTACTAAGTTTTGTACTGGGGAAATTAAATGCCTGTTTCTCCTATCCAAGAACTCCTATTCATACTTTCAGAAAAATATAACTCTCTGAAGATTAGAAAGTACAAAATCAAGGGACGATGGGATTTTTCCTGTATCCCAATCATATGCTTGGGGGGGTATCTCATGCCACCAACAAACTGTCAAACAGAAGGAATATGCTGAAAATGTTGGAATCTTGCAATATTTGTATAGGAATAAATAAATCAGGAAAAATACAAAGATGGGCTGTTAGAAAAATTCTTTACAGGGAACACCTAAGATAAGTCAAGGAAGCCCTTTAAGGCTGGTGTTACCTGGGAAATGGTGGCAAACAGACTTTATTTGCTTCCATCTTTAGAAGGTATTAAATATTTTTGGCAATGCTGTGCATGACGTCTAGATGGCCAGCCATGGTTCCATAAGTGAAAGCTGGTGCTCATACAGTGAACAACACCTTACTAAATTATATCATTTCAACTTTTGGAATTCCTTAACATCTAGAATCCAATAGGGGAAGTCATCAAATATCTGAGGTAACTCAAGAGCTTTGTAATATCCTATGAACACTCAAAATTTTCCTACTTTTTATCATCTCCAGTCTTCTGGACAACTAAAATGAATGAACCATAAGGTAAGAAATTATTTGGCTGAATTACATCAAGCCACTGGCTTACACCGGCCCAAAACCTCATCATTGGTTTTAGTAAAAATAAGGTTAACATACTCTAGTAAGTATGGTATTTCTTCTTTTGAAGTTGGAAGATTTATGAAATTAAGGTTTAAGCTTCACCTGTTATCTGATATGATGAAAAACAGTCATGATCAATATAATACTCAAAGAATTTGTGGCTTTCCCTGAGCTAATTTTGCCATCGAGTGGCCGAGCAGTAAAAAAAATCCCCCCACAGAGGTGTAGTATCAATACTGAGCAGGTGCCCTGATACGTATCTATATCAAAGTGTTCCATGACAGACTGGTGGTCACTACAGTAGACAAGAGTCCTCCTGGCTGTTGCTGATAACACACTACCTTCAAGGTGAAGAATAAACCCAAGTGAATGGATTCTTCACATGTGAGACCAACACCTATGACTGAGTAGGCTATGATTCCCATTAAGGACCTTAAGGTTAAATTCTCCAGATAGTAACTTAGAGTAATAGACAAGCTGAAGAGGAATTTCCTCTAATGGACAGATAGAAGGAGAAAGAGACTGTTTTATTACATTCATCTCAATTATCTTGACCATTATAATTTTGATACTTATTCTATTTCATATCAGTTGATCATGAAGCTTATAGTATTAGCCCTTTTTTAAAATGAGTATCTTAACCTCCAGGAATGTTGAGTTGATTACAAAATGCCTGAATATGGGAAAAGGGCTCATGATATCCCTATTTTTGTCATAATACAGACCCAGCAACTAGATGGTTTAAATTGAGAAGAAATGGAAAACTTCAAGTCTCAGAGACTGATCAATATTACCCAAATAAAACAATCTTAAATATCACCCTTTGGTTATTGAATTTACTGGTGGGAGGAAATTGTTAGCCAATCAAGCTGAATACAATTATATTCAAATTGAGAGTCCCTAAATAATAACACAAAACTCCAACTGCTCTCTATCTTATACTGACATTGGGGTCCAGGTTAACAAAACCAAAATGGATGTACAGTTGAAGAAGAACAATCCCAACCCAAATGATGAGGGTTAGTTTCCTCAAAAGTGCCCAAATATACTGCCCATAAAAAATGAGTATACTATTCAGAACTTGGAAATCTCCAGAGAGCATATTTAAGGTTTCTAGGATCATTAAATGGACTGTGTTATTAAATATTACTATTTTTGTAATATGAGTAAATTCAATTCTACTTCTGTGTGATAGGCTTTTTACCACTCTGAAAAGTTTTTATAAGGGGATTAAAATGGTGCTATCATCAAACCAAAAGAAATTTATTAAATAGCATGTTTATATGTAAATAGAAACTGGAACCACAATGGCAAGCTCTCTTAATATAGAAATACTGAAAAACATATTTAGTTCCTTGGTACAACTATAGAAATATGTAATTCAGATGCAAGCAGGATGGAATAAAAACCAAATACAGGATATAGCAATAGAGATAAGTGAGAATGGAATTGAGGAAGAATTTGGAATTGGATATCTGGGAACAAAATCCTGTTGCAACAAAATATATAGCTAAGCAATTTACACAATTCTTCACTTGTAAAATGAACAAAAATTAGTTATTCAACAACTATAGTATATACTTACTGGTACTGAACTACATGATTGCACCTACTTGGGGAAACAAATAGATGTTGGGCATGTCAGTATCTATGGAAAGTTTAAATGAGATAAAAAGATAAATCATATAAATAGAAGAGCTGAGAGTTAGCAATTACAAATTGAAACTTCTGAAAAGCAAACTAATAAAACTAATTTCACTAAAAAAAAAAGTTTTGTCCTGTACATATGTGAAACTAATATGTCAGATATGTGCCTGTCCTTCAAGGAAATAGACTTGAATTGAGACAATGGAACCTAGAGAGGAATTTTGTGGCTCACCCAATCTATGTGCTTACAAGTGAAGGATAAATGCTCATCCTTTAAACTTTGTTTAAATAATTTATAATTTCAATAGAGTTGCATATTTTGGTTCTATTCCTGGCTTTTCTTCTTTGTGTCTTACAGTAAGATGTAATGGCTAAGAGTTTCACCTTTGTGTTGATAAGAGGTGAGTGACTTCATTTCATCATAGATTCATCCCAAATAATCACTGGACTAGTGAAGATTCACCCCAAAGCAGTTAGGTTTACTCATTTAGTCAACCTGAATATTAGATACAGAGTGTTCTTCTTATTGAATGACTGGCCTACTTGTTGTAGAGCTAAAATATTTGCTTATTACCTGAATTTGATACGATTAACATTTAAGGAAATTTTGATTCATCAGTATTCAGATCAATGTTCATTACTCATCTGAGTCTCTGTATATGAAAAAATCAATATCTCTGCAAACTTAAATGGGAATCTAATGGTGCCATGCTGCTTTAGGGTCACTGAAGAACATTCAATGAATGAAGGCCCCCACAACAAAGATGAGATTGTAAGGTTCAGTAATTTTCTATCCCTATTAAGCCAAAATTGATTATATTAATGAGGAACATCATTCAAGCATGAGCTCCTGAATATCATGTAAATGCATTATTTTCAGTATAATAAAGTGCATGCTATGAATTATGGAAGCTGATTAGAAATGAATATTATTACCAGTGGTCTGGTACTTGATTTATAAATCCTGAGTTTCATGTGGCTTTAGTTGTGTCGTTTTAGGAGAGTTCATATGCAGTGTACCATTCCAAATCTTACTAGTATGGCATCCTTTGATATTTAGAAAATGAATGATAAATGGGGCGCTCTTGTGTTTGCCTGACATCTGAGTGGTTTGGCAAAGAAACCTGTATTGTATAGGGTATGTGTTATTCTTGTATAGACTGAAAAATAGTCTACAACCTCCATAATATGTCATTTATTTTGAGTGGTGACCATATTGCTCCATTAAGGAAAATAACTGAGCCATACTCCATTACAGACTTATTTCTATGTTTTGATACCTGTCCTATACCTGTATGCCTATATAATGACTACAGAGGAAGAACACAATTTAGTTTGGCACAGAGCCTTGAAGAATTAATGTGAATCAGGTGCTAAGCACTAAATATATCAAAACTACTGTCCGTGATAGTAGCATAGTTGCATAATTCTATAAGCTTTATTTCAGGGATTTAGAATTATTACTAGTAAGGCACATTCAGGGCTCAGCCCTTCACTGTTTTGCTCTCAATGTGTCTTTGAGTAAGACAATCAGTGAAGACTTGCAACCCTGCATTTATATTAGGTTTGTTTTACTTTGGTCACAGTTACATTCCAAATAGACAATTGACTGGGGAAGATGCACTGCTAAGGCAAATCTGCATAGGGCTGCAGGATTTTCTTCTGAACAAGTGACTGACTTACATGGTGCGATCTTATGACAAAGACTTTCATTTGAACTTGAAATTAATAATTGAAGTCAAGAAAAATTTAGATTCACCAGTTCCTAGTACAATGCTTAATATTCATCTCATTCTACATAAATGATGAGATCAATATTTCTGTAATTTTAGGGTATTCTGCTTTGGGCTACTTTGAGGTCACTGAATGATTTTGATGATTATATTAAGAAACATTCCACTGAAGAGGAGATTTGAGATTTAGTAGTTTTATTTGTTATAGGACTAATATTTGAAACTTACAACTGAGTATATTCATGAAGAAACACATATCAGAATTCCATTTCCTGCTGTGGATCCATTATTTCATATAACAAAGAATATGTTATGAATGATGTTAGACGTTCCTGGTTTACACTTTGAATTGGCTAGTCATCAAAAGTCACCAAATCAGCATTATGAATTCTTCTTAATAAATGACTGACTTACAAGCAGGCATTCTCATTAGGAAAACATTACTTTTTTCTTAAATTTCAATGAAGTGATGTGAGACTTTTTTCTGAGCTACTCATAATGTGATTTTCTTTGGCCAAAATATATGAGTAGACATGTTTACACTGATTACTGAATTTTTGTTTTCTCTGTTTTGTCAAGTTTGTGAGTCATTGAAGAAAACTCACAACATAATAAAATGGATTACTGGCCATAATCTGGGATGTCCTTTATATGGCCTAAGAAGATTCAGAAAAATAATCACAATTGCAAGTGACCTGGCATCTGTTTTCTTGATCCAGAGTTTCATGTGCTTAAAGAGAATGATTTATCAATTGGCCATATCAAAGACTATGGTATTACGCTTTGACTAGATAAAAAAAGAATGACCAATGAAATGCTATCATGTATGCAAACACCACATGAATGTTTATCCAAAGTTAAGAAACCTTTGTACACTGTCCTTCTGCTCAGTGAATGGAGGCTACACAAACTCGGTGCAGAGCCATTTGAAAGAATGGTCCTATTGTCACTGAAAGAGCATGGATGATCCAAAGCCCATAAAGGATGTAGTAATGCATCTTAGAAGTAATGCACCCAGACTATGGTTCTGAGGAAGAACATTGTTTGGCTGCTGCCATAGGACCGATCTATGACACCCAAGAGTTCACAAGAGTCTATGATGAAACTCATGTAAACATTAGCATAAAAAATTCCAAAATCAGACTCTGGCAAGAGTATTTGAGTCTCAGTGCATGCATGAGTGGGTATTGCCCTTGTAGAGTCAAAGAAGAGACTTTACATTGTAAGTCACAATGTAGGTGACAATCATGGGACAGGAAGTTGCAGCTCCTCATCCTCATTGTAAAGCAAGGAAGCAACCAATCCCTTGAGGATCTACTAGATCTATGGGGTTCCAAGTAGCCAAGATGTGTTCATTTCTTAGGCTTTCATTCAAGATAGATGTGTCTTCACAGGGCCGTTCCTTCACTATTCCTCTCTCTCGTGTCTTTCAGGTGGATGATATATGAAGGGGAATGTCATTTTCTGAACAATCCCAAGTGAGTAGATGTTTTCTTCGTAGATATGGGGCCTCAACATTAGTTACGTGGGGAGAAATGCCTAAGCAACACATGAGTTTGAGACATTTTGTAAACCTAAAAAATGATTGAAAGTTGATTCTTCATGAGTGTCACCCAAGGGAAATAAAAAAGTTTCATTTTGCCCTCAAATGGCAGACTGGAAATGGAGGAAATTTTTCCTTCACAGAACTTGGGCTATGTTCACATCTGTCTATGCACAGGATGAAGCAAATGACTAAAAGATCCTAAAGAAACAGTGCTAGGGTCTGCATTGGAAATCCAAAAGCACCACTCCAGGGAAAAACCATGCACATGGCCTTGGGAGGGACAGATATAGGGAGTCCCTCATCCCATGAGGAATTTAGAACTAGGAAGATGGAGGACACTGGAGAGTATTTAGGGGAAGAATGGCCCCTGAGTAAGGAGAGGGATTCAACATGTCAAATTAAGGAAGGGTGGGCTCAAGCTAATGTCCACTGTCTCTCATTGAGCCATGAATCTATATGCATTCCCCAAATAGTGCCTTTACCATCCCATTTGGTGTTCTCCATCTCTAGGAACATTGCCTTAAATGTTGGCACATTCAAGAGGAAAAGACATTTTGCAATGTACTGTTGAAAAATCCTCAGAGCACTGAAATCATCTCCATCGTGGCATCATATTTGCACAAATTAGAGGAGTAGGCTTGTATATCCCAGAAAATGTGTATATGGGTGACTGGGGTTATTAACAGAACAGGCAAAAGAATTTTACAGTGATGGTCTTGGGCTTGCCCTCAATTTCCCATTCATTGGGAATTCACTGGAAAACAGGTGCTGAGCACATATAAAGGCCTCCAGGTACCTGTTTTCTACAAAGTAATTTACATGGGAATCCCTAGTGTCATTTTCCATGTTTTCATGAGCAATAACTCAAGACCAATCTAGCAGACATTGTTCTCCATAATGAGGAAAGAGAGTAGATAGTTATCTATTCAATAAACCACAAGCTGAGGTTGTAACGTGATAAAAGACATGTACATGCTAGGCCCTGCATGTGGAGGTCAATTATTGCTGCTCAGTATACCCTGTAGTCCCGGGGGTTAAAAAGGCACTGCATGTTTTAATCATTTATTCAAGTATGTCTGTCCTTGTACCATCATCTATTTCTTCATTTATAATTTTCATTAAAAGTTTATTTATTTATTCATGCATTGAGTCATTTGATTAGTTCAGAACTAGGATGAATAAGCCACATGCTCAAATATGATGGAGGGAATATGTCGTTTAGACACTGGTCCTGTGTCTGTCTGTCCTCTGAGAAATTGTCACGAGAGAAGATCCCACATAGGCCTGCTGCGACTGAGGCAATGCATGTTGCCCTCTGGGATTCATACCCCTGGCATAAACAGAAAGTGAAGTCCGACTTGATATACTCATTGTCAGAAAAACTCTACTGAAAGCATTGTCAGGAGCAAGTACTGCTTAGCAAGGTGCTTGGGCTGATGAGGATGTTCATGTCTCCAAGAGAAGTTGACTTGAAGATCCAGAGGACTAGGATTACACTGAGGGATAATGAGGGTGACACCTGTTACAGGAAATAGCAGAACATTCTTGTCCTTGTAGAGGAAAGGGTAAGAGGGTCAAGGCACCCGATAACTGGAGTAGATATTATATGATTGGACGATGCCTATTGATTCCACAGGTCAAGGACATGCTACTGTTTCAGGCTTTCTTTAGGGATCCAACTTGTCCACACGACAGATCCTCATTAGTGACATTTGATACAACCTATCTCTCAATGATGCCTATGCATAGAGGTAATGGAAAGGAATACCACTGTCACAGCCATCACAGATGACCAGTTGCCTTGGCACTTGATAGGGTGACACAGGAACATGGACTAGTGAACAATTATGATAGAAAGAATACCTTTGGGATATTTTGGAAACAGAAGAAAAGAAAAAAGGTAGAAATCCCAATAAGTATCAAACAGAGGGATGAGATTTCCTGAAATGGAGAAATGACATTAACAGCTGACTAAGAAAGGAGGAAAAAACACCTACCTGAATGACAGATCAATTGCCAACCAGAAGTGAATTTGTTCAGAGAAAACACTCCAATTGGCTGAAGGGATGATGTGAGAAGAGTTTGAACTAAAGTCTCAAAAATCGCACTGGGGGAAGAGAGCAAGCCCCTGGGCTCAGGCGGGCAGGTGGGGAGGCTCCTGACCCGCGGCGTCGTGGCAAGCCATGCGGCAGAAGGCAGCCTTGAGGCTCTGCTAGGGGAATGGCGGCCTCTGGGGGCGGAGACGCCAGACATTCAGCCTGGGCCTGGGGTAAGGGCGGCTCGATTTGATGCCTGGCGCCCCTCGCTGGCCCTTGAATCCCTCTCACTCGGCCACGGGTCACCTCCCTTGACGCATTGGCTGTGCTCCTCGGCTGGGAGCAACCGCCCTGCACCCTGGCACCCTGGGAGGGAGAAGCCCGTTGCAATGTCCTCTCCTCAGGGCCCTGCCAGCCTGTCCCTCGTGAGGTGGGGCTTGCCCAGGTTTCAGGACTGGGCATGTGTATGGTGGTGATGGCTGTCCACGGTGGACCTCTGGAAATGTTGAAGGCCAGGAAGGGGCGCCCTGAGGCGGGCAAGAGGATGCCCTTGAGCCCCGGCCCGAGAGTCCCCATGCATGAGCGTAGCTCTGGACGCCTTGCGGTGGGCGTATTTCCAGCCCCCAGGTATGTTTTCCAGGGGGCCTGCCAGCCTCGTTTTCCGCGTGGGCCCGTGCCTTGCCGGAAGCCGCACGTTCACTGTGGCAGCGCCGCCACACGGAGGGCAAGGTGAGCAGCCCTCCCTTCCGTGCAGGCCAACCTGTGGGGCTCCGCGGACAAGGCCACCGTGCCTGCTGGGCCGTGCACATGCGGAGGCCCGTCCATGGCGCATGCGGGCTGATGTGGTGCCGCATCTTTGCATCACCGGCCCAAGGACATAGGTCTGCCTTCCACCATGTCTGGGCTCCTTATTGAGTGTGCCCTTCCCGCCTTCTGACGTGGCCTGCGTGAGCCCCGAGCCTAGAGCGAGGGAGTGAGCAGGCGGTTCTCACAGGCCCCCTACTCCTCTCCCCCCAGGCGTGGGGCCCGGAGGAAGGTCGCCGTCTGGGCCGCCGCCCCAACCCGCCCACCTCTGGGCTCCCTGCGTCCCCGAGACCCCGACCCTGGGACTCCCGAGGACCGGAAACCCTCTCCTGTAGCGTGGTCCCGGGCAAGCATATGGATGCTTGGCGAGCCCCTTGGTTGGGTCAATGACCAGAACTCATATTGTCTTGAAGAGAGATAATGACCTAAAAACTGTGCTCAATAGGATTACGCCGAGGCCCAGTGGAGGTGAAGGTCCCGGGGCGCGATGTGGCGGACCCTTGTGGACCTCGGAGCGGCAGCACATGGGCCTGGAGGGGATTCCCCGGGGCCCCACTCCGTCTATGGGATTCCCCGGCGCCAGGACCTGACCCTGTCCTCAGTTTCTGCCCCGAGGCACAGTTCCACGCAGCCCTCCTTTCTTCAGGCGGACCCTTACTTCTTCCTCTCTTCCGGGCCCCCAGGTGCCCGTTTTCTGCACCATGATATCCAAGGGGCTTGCCGGTCCCATTTTCCTTGTCAGTCGGGTCCGCTGTCCAAGCCTGGGGTTCCCGGTGGCCGCCACAGTTTGCAGTGCCCTTGAGGGCGTTGTCGTAAGCTTATCCTCTGTAGAGGCCATCCTGGGGCTTTTCTGTTTACTAGTCAACTGTGCCTGCTATGCCTTGTGTGCAGCATTCTACTTTTTAATTTTCTCACCTTTTATTTTTTCTGTTATTCATGTCTTCATTGGTATTTCCATGCTTAGGAAATTTCATGGATGAGTTATTCTCACAAGTATGAAATGAGTAAGTCATTTTGACAGCTCTCTTTGTTCCTCTTTTCATACATGCACCCCCACGAAGATCTCAATTAGGCCAGGTACCCTTTTGTTCAATTTTTGTCCACCTGTCATATTTCTGCCATTGGTATATGAAGAACTCAGGTATACCTGAGGAGTCTCATGGTCAGAAATCTTTTGTATTTAGCAAATTTGAGCAGGTAAAGATATTTACCATGGTGTCACAATCTTATAGCTAGATTGCCAAACTCTCACACTGCAATTTTTTTTTTGGTATTATTAATGTACAATTACATGAGCAACATTATGGTTACTAGACTCCCCCTATTATCAAGTCCCCCCCACATACCCTATTACAGTCACTGTCCATCAGTGTAGTAAGATGCTATACAATCACTACTTGTCTTCTCTGTGTTATACTGCCTTTCCCGTGTCCCCCCCACCACCGGCTACATTATGTGTGCTAATTGTAATACCCCTTTTTTCCCCTTATGCCTCCCTTCCCACCCATCTTCCCCAGTCCCTTTCCCTTTCCCTTTGGTAACTGTTAGTCCATTCTTGGGTTCTGTGAGTCTGCTGCTGTTTTGTTCCTTCAGTTTTTTCTTTGTTCTTATACTCCACAGATGAGTGAAATCATTTGATACTTGTCTTTCTCCACCTGGCTTATTTCACTGAGCGAAAGACCCTCTAGTTCTATCCATGTTGTTGCAAATGGTAGGATTTGTTTTCTTCTTATGGCTGAATAATATTCCATTGTGTATATGTACCACATCTTCTTTATCTATTCATCTACTGATGGACACTTAGGTTGCTTCCATTTCTTGGCTATTGTAAATAGTGCTGCAATAAACATAGGAATGCATATGTCTTTTTCAAACTGGGCTGCTGCATTCTTAGGGTAAATTCCTAGGAGTGGAATTCCTGGGTCAAATGGTATTTCTATTTTTAGTTTTTTGAGGAACCTCCATACTGCTTTCCACAATGCTTGAACTAGTTTACACTCCCACCAGCAGTGTAGGAGGGTTCCCCTTTCTCCACATCCTCACCAACATTTGTTGTTGGTCTTTTGGATGGTGACTATTGTAACTGGTGTGAGGTGATATCTCATTGTGGTTTTAATTTGCATTCACACTGCAATTTTTAATTCATGGATTGCTCTTAGTTCATTGTTTTATGGGGGCACAAATGCTAGAATTCCTAATTGTTCTTTATTAAAATTTTTATGTGATCTCCCACATATTAACACACTTTTTCCATCAGTTCCTATGCATTCTTTTAATGAGATTTAAAAATTTACTCCTAAAATGTGGGTCATCTGCTGTACAATTATATGCTACCTTTTCTTTCATCTTGTCACATTCTCTTATATATATATATATATATATATATATATATATACTATGCTTTTATTTTGTTGTATTATTATCTTGTGTCTAGGGAAAGGAATTATTCAAATTTCAGCATAAGTCCAGTTCTGGGAATGAATAGTGAATTTTTTATAATACTATTTACTTAGCCTCATATGTACATCTTTATTCCTCTCCCTGTTTATAAATACATATCATAATTTTTATCTGGACTCTTCAGATATCTTGGTGTCTTTAGAAATATGTATTTTATATTTAATAACTTTCTAAATGAATTTTGAGTCTTTATCTCCCCAATAATAATTGATGATAATTAGTTCATTTAGCTGATGTAGTTGTTTATATTTTACATTTATTAATCAGTTATGTGTATTATATCTATTTCTTATTTTCAATTATTTGCTGTTAACACTTATTTTTTTCAGTAATTGTGCTTTAAATAGAACTCAAGTGTTGAGAAGTCTCTAGATCAAGAAATTGACAAATGCTTTCTTTTTCTAAGAGACTTTACCTGGCTTCCAAAATTAAATATATTTTGTACAATAGCAATGAGGAATGGGTTTCATAAAAATCCAAATAATTGGGAATATTTTCATGTTAATGAAGTCAAGAATTCATGAAATAGAATTGGCTTGTATGTACATATTGAAATAAAGTTGCTCCTAGTCAGATAAATCTGAGAATGGTGTAAGAAGATGATCCTATGACTCCCTATTAACATATATCTAGGTAAGGAGTATAGATTGATCAGACAAAAGGAATATCACATTGCATAGATTTGTCAGATGGATCTTAACATATTTTAATAATCTTTTAAGTGATATAACCAAAGTTCACCATTAACTCCTGATTCTTTGGTTCTGTCATATTGTATAAATATATCATCATTGAAAACTATCCCACTGCAGTATCACATTATGCAGAGAGAAGGGCCTCAGGCCACTTCTAGAATTACCATTATACCCAGATTCCTGAAAGTCAAGTCAAATATCCACCTGTGCTGTTTTGCACTGTAAGTTGAATACAAGTGGCAAGTCATTAAGAGCATTAATACAATGTGAGGAATGCTTATTGGTTGGTTGCAGTCCTGTCTGAATCAAAGGTAGGATAAGTACCTGAGATTGCTAAGGTCCAACCCAGTGGCCTTCTCATAGGATGCTTGACACTTAGAACTGGCTTAATTGATGACCTCCTTAATAATCTCAGAGCACCCCTACCATGTGCCTTGCTGTTTCACATCACAAGGAATCTTTTACAAAATATTTTCATAGCCTTTATTGGGTGAAATACCACCTTAGAATTTTCTGTTAAGGAGACAACTGCTGTGTCACTTAATGAAGCATAGCTTGATAGCATTACTGGCTCTTTGCAAAGTATTCAGAAAGGAACAAGTGAATAAACGAACTGACAAAGGTGACAAAGGATTGAGCAGATGTAATGTTTGTGGCAAAGGATGCTTGTACAATTAATTAGGATGGAACCAATGTTATGCTTTATTTTTATTAATTTAATACATTGTATGATCTAATCTATTTCCCTTGTGATGTTTTGCTGCAGGTCAAAAGCTAGAACAAGTTACTGTTCTTCTAAGTGAACAAGTTATTTTCAGGGAAGAAAGGTGAGCAGCTACCCTGGTGCTTTTGAAATTGTTAATGTGTTTTATGATCAATGATGTCAGTACTTCAAAGTCTTTGAGTTTAATCTTCCAAAGGCTCAAGGAAGAATATTTTTATAATAGATATTCTTTCCTGTGAGTGTCCCTATATGACTCAAGGAATCCTCATTAATGTTCCTTCCCTTTTTAAAATCTCTTTTTTAAGTAACCTGAATAATTTGGGCCAATCATTGCCATATTTCCTTTTCTCACTATTTTTATTGGATGAAAATAATCTTGTAGTAAAATCTGAGTGTGCTATTGATTTTTTTATCTTTATTGGAAACATTCACAACACAAACATTTCTACATGCTTTGCATTATTTTTGCTACTTTATATATTGTTTAAAATTTTGGTTGATTAAGGGATTTCTTTACTTTCCCAACAGATTTTATCTTATTTTATTAGAACAAGCAAAGGTCACATTTTTTATGCTATGGGTGTATAAGAGTTCCATTATTCAGATACTGAATAAAATGTGTCTTTCTTTTTTTTAAACTGTTCTTTATTGAAGCCTGCCCAAAGTTAAGCCTGGCTATAGCAATGCTTATTTGTTGGGAGGGTGCTTGTCTGGATCAATGATGAGCACAACTGTCTGAGGATGCTGAGGGACTCATTCCAGATGTCAATCTGAGGTCCAGATGAGTGGCCCTCTAACAGGACAAATAAGACTCAGAGCCCGGCTCAACTTGGTGGCCCCTCAGTGACATAATAACATATTGCCTCTGTTAGCATGCTTTTTCCCTCTCAGAACAGGGTATTAGTGTTTTATCTTATAAGGCAGTATGTACCTTTAGATATGATCAGTGATCCAAGCCTTGCTTCATTTTGCTCACTTTGAACAAATAGTTGTAGGCAGATACTTGTATACAGGAAATATATTTCTGAGCAATGAAGGAAGATATGAAAAAGATTGAATTAAGGGGCCAATCAACTGTGATGAGTACTGAAATTTTCATTCATGTTAGACAAATTAATATTGCATGTCTATATTAATAACAATGCAACTAAATTTAGTTCTTTGTTATTTTTACTTTGGAATATTTTCTGAGACTCTGTCTTTGCTTTTCTTTTTCTGTCCTGTTTTGCTGAGATAGAAGGGCTGGAGCACAGTGGTGAGTAGCTGCACCAAGAGCCTTTGAAATTCATGTCATGTCCTCTGTGCCAGGTGCTCAGGTCTCTGTGTTCATCTTTTCAGAGGCTTATTTAAGAATATTTTCATAACGTGTTGGTTTCCTCATTGAGACTCTCACTAGGGTCACCTACATTATTGAATCCTTATAGTTTCTTATTTTATTTTAATTCTTTTCTGCTTTGGTGGAAAAATGTAGGTTCTTAGAGGATTATTTTTTGGCAATTTCATATTGGATCAAAAAATTATTGTAGTGAAATCCAAATGTGTCAAAATATCAAATTTTCCTCACCTGTTTCATTATTGGGATTTCAGCATACAGACTCCGTGATTAATAAGGTCTTTGTGCTCGCATTATATTCCTGCGTCTACTTTAATCCTTGCAACACGGGAAGATATATGTAAAATATTGTCAAATCTCTCTAAGACTATGAAGTTTTTGTATGATAAAATTTGCAATATTTCTTTTGAAACAAAATAGTTCAATTTTTCTGTTAGGCTAAAATGGATATTATGCTAGAGGTATCAAATGGAGAGATATAGAAATACCACATAAGACATCATTATTTATTACTAAAACTTAAAATATGTATCACTATAATGAGTGGTCCATATATTTCCCAGCAAGCTATGTTTAAAATTCTGCATGACCTGGGACCTAGTGATTGATGCCATCAGGCCAGGTAGACTTTTTCTTGACAAAGTTCTGGCACAGATCCTATCAAATAATATTTACTTTTGTATTCATTTATTACATATTGTTTATTTCTTCATTTTTATTCTCTAGAACCATAGAAGATAACTCTAAAGAGTTGAGTAATAACTAAAAGTAGTCATAAATCAAAGAAGAAATTAGCTCTGCTAGTTACCGAAATGACCTCTGGAACTTCAATCATTAACAAACCTTTGATGGCATATGGATAGCAGGAACAATGAGGCATGTTTTTACTTAAAAAGTATATATTCTCACAAACCCTACTTGTATATTTGTTATCATGCAATAGGGACTACTCTCTCACTCAGCAGTATAACAGCACATTGATGTAGCATATATGTAGAAAATTGCCCATATTACTATACTACAATAGTGCATGACTCAGACATAGAAGCAGAATATGACTAGCATAATAGAGCCCTCCCTTATGATGAGCCTTTTTCACCCAAATGCTGCTCCTTCTGAAAATGTATTTCATTTTTCACTTGACTTTTTTTGTTTACAAAAATGGAATTATATCATTTTGTTCTCTTCATAACTGCATCGGTTACTCAAGACTTTTTCTAGTCAGATGAATTTTTTTTTTGAAACATCAAATTCATTGTAAATTTCTTAGTAATATGCTCTTCTTATTTTTATGTCTTTTAGATATTAATACTTTCTGTTATCTTTCAGTCTTGATTAATCTTGCTGGGAAGGTGTCAACCATTATTTCAAGTTACTATTTTTTGTTTTTTTTCCCTATTGTGTGTCTGCCTCTATTTTGCTGATTTCTGCTCTTAACCTCTTTGATTTTTCCTTGAACTCTTCTGCATTTGACTTTTTAAATCTAGCTTCTTATGAAATATAATTTATTGATTTTCATCCTTCTTCCATTCTAATATATTGGTTTACACTTTAAATTTCCCTGCAAGAACTTTTCAGTTGCATGGGCACAAGTTTGGCATTTTGCATCTTTTCTCTTACTCATAAAAATATGTTTTCTAATTTCCATGTTGATATATTTTTGAGTTATGAATTATTTAGAAAGACATTGTTTATTTTCCAAACAGCTGGGCTTTTTCTATTTGTTTTTATTACTGACTTCTAACTTAATTTCATCTGATGAGAAGACACACTTTGAATTGATCTCATTACTTTGGAATAATTTTCTATCTCTGTAATGGCCCTGGGTATGGTAGAATTTAGTAAATACTCCATTTGTGCTTTTAATTACATTAGCATTATATCGTTGGTAAATATATCATTGTGGATTCAATGTTCTATACATGCCAGTTAGTTTCATTTTGAAATTGCCTCATCCATATCTGCTGTATATTTACTAATCTATGATCTGAATATAGATTTAGTGATAGAAAACCATGTGGGAGAGAGTCATGGAAATAGGACACCTGGGTGGTTTCTGGAATGCTTGTAATATTTTTATATTGATCCATGTGTTGATTAGTCACTGTAATTGGATGCTGCTAGTTTATTAAGCGGTACAATTTTAATACATGCACTTTTCTACACATTATATTTCAAAAGAAAGTTTTAAATGCCCCCCAAAATTAGTCCAAATATTAACTAGTAATTTCCTAGGAATGTTGTCTAGTAGATAACGTGTTACTTGGGGTCTAATGATTGATGTCTTCAGGATAGGTCAAGAATGTTCTCTTTTAAATACAGACATTTTCAGTAAATCAGACATTTTAGTAGCATTTAACAATGACAGCTATACAAGATTAGCCTTTCATTTCAATTACTTCAATACTAATATGAATTGCAAAGGAAAATTTGTATACTGATATTCAGATACTCTAAAAATGTCACTATCTGGGTAAATCATGTAGGCTTCAATTTTATTGAATATAATGACTTATATTCTGATAATTAAACCTAGGATAACAATGACAGGGCAAAGTTGATTACACTGATTTTAAAAAGTGTTAACAAAAAAAAATGTGTAAACATGATGAAATTAATCAGGATAGCTTCCACAGTAGGAATTTTTAAGATTCTAATGTTACGTGTGTTTCTTTCCAGATAATTTGAGCAGATTTATATTTGGTATATGATGTTTTCTTTTCATTTCTTTGTCCTTAGCTCTGACAATACATGCTTGAAGGTGAACAAATAAGAAAATAAATGTAACATTATAAGTTATGGCACCAAGTTGAGGTAGTAGATTAATCACACAGGATACAAATAATTTAATCTAGCATAATTTTTACTTAGCTTTATAGAAGTGTTTAGAATGGGACATACAGCATAGACATTATTACCATCTCATTGAAGGGTCTAATAGCTACTGATATACACAATTTTATTTTGCATCAACTACCCTATGAGCAATTTAAGACTTATTCAGATGAGAGCCTAGGTGTGTGTTTGTGTGTGTGCGTGTGTGTGTGTGCATGAGTGTGTTTGTGAACTTGACAAAGAGAAACAAGAACATCTGGTTGCCAGTGTGCTTTGTGTGTATATGATTAGGGTCATGTTGACTCAGCTCTACATATCAAACATGGCACACCCAACTGCACAGGTAAGCAATCCTGATACACATAACAGCCTAGGTCTCTTTGCACACAGTATTTCATAATTTATCTTATGTCATATTTTCTAAGTATACTGTCTGCATGAAGATAAATCCAAGGTCATTTCTCCAGGCCAGCCTAAGTATGTGGTCAATTATTTACTTACAAAAAATGATAATTAGATTGAAAGACTGCAGTAAAGTAGGCATAATGGAATAGAGATTGAAGTGTAAGTTGGGTTAAGACAACCCAGGACAACATTGGAAAAAACATACAGCAAGATATGTAAAACATACAAGCATTGATCTGACTCCTTTATATAGAGAGTTTAGCTATTTTTTTTTTGCAGACTAGAAATATGGGTTGTTGTCCCTAAATAGAGAAGTTGAAAGTTCTTAAATATTAATGGAAACAGAAAATTAAAGAAGTGAAATATAAGTGCAGATTGAGTAAAAATATACAGTTAGATCTAGTGACACAATCAGTAGATGGGCACTGGCAGTACTATTGTTCCAGTGTGGGAAAATATTGCTTAAGATACTGAGGAAAGACAAAGTTGTTGAAAGAAGCTTATATGGGGTGTTGTTTTGTTGTTAACTGCTTCTTACTCCAGTAATCTAAGTGGTAAATCTTAAAGATCAATTCCTGTCACATTATTATATTCCGATTTTTGTGCACGTCAACATTGCCATATCCTAAACTGTGCCATCCCCCTAGAGAGAAGTGGTTCTGTAGAAGCTTATGAGGTTGCCATATTGCCAGTTTTAAAAAACTAAAGCTGAAGTGTTAACTGTATTCTTAGTAAAAATAACAACTCTGTAGAAAAGTATCCCAGTGATAGAAACACTAGTTTGTCAAGAGCTTCCTTATGAAGATCAATGGTAAGCATAATTGTCTGAGGATTCTGAAGAATTATTTCCAGATAGCAATCAGAGATACAACTAAATGTCCTTTGACAGGAAGGGAAGACTTTCAAAGTTGTTTTATGAGGTGACCTTCACAGTTATTTCCCATGCCTCTATGCACATGCTTTTCCATTCTCTCATTAAATTGCATTGTCAGGATAGTTTCCTTAGGCAGACTTCATAGTTTGAGTTTCACATTAAAGAGAGATCTGGTCTTATTTTGAACTACTTATTAACTATGAATAAGTATTTGCATGAAAACTTGAATACAGAAACACATACAGAAAGAAATTAAAAAGTGGCCAAATGACTATAATGTGGGTTACCAATGTCAATAATATTTGGAGATTATAAGGGAATACAGGACACTTAGGTGTTACATAATGACAGTGGGACCAAATTGTGGTGCTTTGTTATGATTGTTATTTATGCATTTTTCAACTGATATGTATTTTTCTTTCTGTGAAATTTTTTTGCCAATAGAATAGCTATAACTAATAACAGCACATCAGAGAATAGAAATAAGCAACCCCTTGTGCCTTTGGAATTCTTCATATGATGAATTGTGTCTCATACATTTAAAATGATTAAATTAAGATAAACCATGTTAATTTAATTCCATAATGGGATGAAATTAGACATCAATAAAAGGAATATCTCTTAAAAATCCTCCAAATATTTGGAAATTGAAATAAGCATTTCTAACTTATTCACTGGTCAAAGAAGATGCAAGAAGAAAATTAAATGGTATTTTTAACTGAATAAAGATAAAAACATAGCATATCAAAATGTATGGGATGCTGCTAAAGCTATTTAGGAGAAAACTTATAGCACTAAAATATCTATGTTAGACGAGAAGAAAGATCTCAAAGATCAATGACTTTATTTTCTACCTTAAGAAACTTTAAAAAGAGCAAATTAAACCCAGAATAAGAGAAAAAAACAATAAAGCTAAAAGCAATATCATAAAATAGAGAGAATGAAATTGAATACTGGTCAATTGAGAAGATGAATAATATTGATAAAATTCTAGCCATACTGACAGTAAAGAGAAATACCAGTACCTGGAAATATACTGAGACATCATTAGAGATTCTATGTATATCAAAATGATAATAAGGGAAGTTTATGAAAAAAATGTATGCCAATAAATGTGAAAACTTAAATGAAATGGAAAAATTCCTTGAAGGATACAAACTATCAAAATTCAATCAAGAAGTAGATAATTTGAATAACCCTATTTAAATGAAATAAACTCAATTTGTAGTTAAAATCCTTCCCACAAAAAGAACTCCAGGCCTCTGTAGCTTCACACGAAATAAAAAGTAATACAATTCTACACAACTGTCTAGAAAATTTAACATAAGGAAATCCTTTCCAACTCATTCTACATGAACATTACCATGATAGGAAAAAAATAGACAAATTTTCAAAAGAAAATTAAACAGCAATATCCCTCATGAACATAAATACAAAAAATTCTCATCAAAATTTTAGTAAATGAAATCCAGTAATATATAGAAATACTTCATAGCCAAGTGGGGCTTATCTATGCATGTCAAGTTTACTTTAACACTTAAAGATTAATCAATGTAGGGAAAGAACTTTTAGAAGTCAGAATAAAACCTCCAGAAATGTGATCCTCCATAAAGTTAACAAAAAAATAACTAACAAAATGGTATGGATTAATTTTTCAGAACTTTGGAAATTAGACAATGGCTTATGATATTCCAATGATAATTTATTCAAGAAAAATGGCTGGCTCTCAGTAAGAACAGCAAAAGCTCTATTGCATTTTACCATGCCTACTTCCAACACTCCTCTCCCATGCAGTGCAGCAGCCCTGAAAAGAGCAGATTAGCAGCCACTGAAGGAGGAAGAGCAAGTTTAGAATTCTGCAAAAAGCCTCCTCTCCAGAGAATTATCTCCAGGTGACCTCTCTGGAAGCTCCCTGGAAAAGCCCCATTCACAGGATTTGTATTTATTTGGACTAACTCAGAGATCACTCAGTAGAGCAAACCCAATCCCAGGGCATTAGTCAAAAAAAAAAAAATCCATGAAAACTGTTGAGTATGACATGTCCCTGAAGTGTTGATAACAGCTGGGTCCAACAAAACGGAAAGAAGCTGGTCAAAAAAAACTAAAAAGGAAGATCATAGGAATGAGATGTCCAATGGATGCTTTGATAAGCTCTGACATACTCTTTTGGGTACAGAAGGCTATGCACAAGAGCAGAGCTGTGTGCCTGCACAGGAAATACCTGACAAGGTCCTAATTGGTTACCTCTGACTTTTCCTGAGGCTCTGTAAAGGCAGGAAGTGAAGGCTAAGGAAGAGTTGTAAACTACCTGAGTAGCCCCCATCCCACACACACAGACACACACACACTGGTATATTGTTCAGCCATAAAAAGGTAACTATATCAGGTAATGGATGTAATAATTAACTTGGCTGTGGTAATTATTTCACACTGTATACATATATCACACCATCATGGTGTAAACCTTAAATATACAAAAATCTTATTTGTCAATTATACTTGTATAAAATCTGAAAGAAAAGATAGATTAACAAGGAAAGATTAAGAAGGAAATAGAAACTTAACAACACCTAACAGACTATAAGATACACCACCCAACAATTCTAGAGTACATATCCTTCTCCAGTGCTCTAGGAACATTCTCCAGGATGGCCATATATTAGGCCATAAAAACCCCCTCAGTAAATTTAAAAGAATTGAATTCATACAATCGATATTCTCTGACCACATAGATATTATATTAGAAATCAATAACAAAAGGAAATATGGGAAATTCAGTGATGTAGAAATTAAACAATACATTTCTAGTTCCTAAATATTTTCATTACCCAAATAAGGAAACCTTATTTCTCCTTCCCCTCAGCCCCTGACAATGACTTATCCGCTTCCTGTCTATAGATTCATCTATTCTGGCTGTTTCGTGTAAACTGAATCATATAATAATGACCTTTGTATCTGACTTCATTCACTTAGCAGAATGTTTTTTGAGGTTCAGTCATGTTACAGTATATATCAGTACTTTATCTCTTTGTATGGCTCAACAATATTCCATTAAATGCTACATGACATTCTGTTTATCCATTTGTCAGTTGGTGGACATTTGGGCTGTTTCCACTATTGGCTATTGTCAATATTGCTTTTTTTTAATATAATTTATTTTATTATCATTAATTTACAATTACATGTGCAATATTACGATTACTAAACTACCCCTTCATCAGGTCCCCCCCACCAACCCCATTACAGTCACTGTCCATCAGCGTAGTGAGATGCTATAGAATCACTACTTGTCTTCTGAGTTGTACTGCCCTCCCCGTGCCCCCCCAACATTACATCTGCTAATTGTAATGCCCCTTTTTCCCTCTTATCCCTCCCTTCCCGCCCATTTTCCCCAGTCCCTTTCCCTTTGGTAACTATTAGTCCGTTCTTGGGTTCTGTGAGTCTGCTGCTGTTTTGTTCCTTCAGTTTTTTTCTTTGTTCTTATACTCCACACATGAGTGAAATCATTTGATACTTGTCTTTTTCGGCTTGGCTTATTTCACTGAGCATAATACCCTCTAGCTCCATCCATGTTGTTGCAAATGGTAGGATTTGTTTTCTTCTTATGGCTGAATAATATTCCATTGTGTATATGTACACATCTTCTTTATCCATTCATCTACTGATGGACACTTAGGTTGCTTCCATTTCTTGGCTATTGTAAATAGTGCTGCAATAAACATAGGGGTGCATCTGTCCTTTTCAAATTGGGCTGCTGCATTCTTAGGGTAAATTCCTAGGAGTGGAATACCTGGGTCAAATGGTATTTCTATTTTGAGTTTTTGAGGAACCTCCATACTGCTTTCCACAATGGTTGAACTAATTTGCAGTCCCACCAGCAGTGTAGGAGGGTTCCCTTTTCACCACATCCTCGCCAACATTTGTTGTTGTTTGTGTTTTGGATGTTGGCCATCCTCACTGGTGTGAGGTGGTATCTCATTGTGGTTTTAATCTGCATTTCTCTGATGGTTAGCGATGTGGAGCATCTTTTCATGTCCCTGTTGGCTATCTGAATTTCTTCCTTGGAGAAGTGTCTATTCATGTCCTCTGCCCCTTTATTAATTGGATTATTTGCTTTCTGTTTGTTAAGGTGCATGAGTTCTTTATATATTTTGGATGTCAACCCTTTATCAGATACGTTTTTTATGAATATATTCTCCCATACTGTAGGATGTCTTTTTGTTCTACTGATGGTGTCCTTTGCTGTACAGAAGCTTTTCAGCTTGATATAGTCCCACTTGTTCATTTTTGCTTTTGTTTCCCTTGCCCGGGGAGATATGTTCATGAAGAAGTTGCTCATGTTTATGTCCAGGAGATTTTTGCCTATGTTTTTTTCTAAGAGTTTTATGGTTTCATGACTTACATTCAGGTCTTTGATCCACCTTGAGTTTACCTTTGTGTATGGGGCTAGACAGTCCAGTTTCATTCTCTTACATGTAGCTGTCCAGTTTTTCCAACACCAGCTGCTGAAGAGGCTGTCATCTCCCCATTGTATATCCAAGGCACTTTTATCAAATATTAATTGACTGTATATGTTTGCATTAATGTTTGGATTTTCTATTCTGTTCCACTGGTCTGTGGGTCTGTTTTTGTGCCAATACCAAATTGTCTTGATTACGGTGGCTTTGTAGTAGAACTTGAAGTCAGGGAGTGTAATTCCCCCTGTTTTATTCCTCCTTCTCAGGATTGCTTTGGCTATTCGGGGTCTTTTGTGGTTCCATATGAATTTTAGAATTATTTGTTCCAGTTCATTGAAGAAAGCTGTTGGTAGTTTGATAGGGATTGCATTGAATCTGTAGATTGCTTTAGGTAGTATAGCCATTTTGACAATATTTATTCTTCCTAGCCAAGAGCATGGGATGCATTTCCATTTGTTAGTGTCCTCTTTAATTCCTCTTAGGAGTGTCTTGTAGTTTTCAGAGTACAGGTCTTTCACTTCCTTCATTAGGTTTATTTCTAGGTATTTTATTCTTTTTGATGCAATTGTGAATGGAATTGTTTTTCTGATTTCTCTTTCTGTTAGTTCATCATTAGTGTATAGGAAAGCAACAGATTTCTGTGTGTTAATTTTGTATCCTGCAACTTTGCTGAATTCAGATATTAGTTCTAGTAGTTTTGGAATGGAATCTTTAGGGTTTTTTATGTACAGTATCATGTCATCTGCAAATAGTGACAATTTGACTTCTTCTTTACCAATCTGGATGCCTTGTATGTCTTTGTTTTGTCTGATTGCTGTGGCTAGGACCTCCAGTACTATGTTGAATAACAGTGGAGAGAGTGGGCATCCCTGTCTTGTTCCCGATCTTAGATGAAAAGCTTTCAGCGTCTCGCCGTTAAGTATGATGTTAGCTGTGGGTTTGTCATATATAGCCTTTATGATGTTGAGGTACTTGCCCTCTATACCCATTTTGTTGAGAGTTTTAATCAGGAATGGATGCTGAATTTTGTCAAATGCTTTTTCAGCATCTATGGAGATGATCATGTGGTTTTTGTTCTTCTTTTTGTTGATGTGGTGGATGATGTTGATGGATTTTCGAATGTTGTACCATCCTTGCATCCCTGGGATGAATCCCACTTGATCATGGTGTATGATCCTCTTGATGTATTTTTGAATTCGGTTTGCTAATATTTTGTTGAGTATTTTTGCATCTACGTTCATCAGGGATATTGGTCTGTAATTTTCTTTTTTGGTGAGGTCTTTGCCCGGTTTTGGTATTAGAGTGATGCTGGCTTCATAGAATGAGTTTGGAAGTATTCCCTCCTCTTCTATTTTTTGGAAAACTTTAAGGAGAATCGGTGTTATTTCTTCTCTATATGTCTGGTAGAATTCAGAGGTGAATCCATCAGGCCCAGGGGTTTTGTTCTTGGGTAGTTTTTTGATTACCAATTCGATTTCGTCACTGGTGATTGGTCTGTTTAGTTTTTCTGTTTCTTGCTTGGTCAGTCTTGGAAGGTTGTATTTTTCTAAGAAGTTGTCCATTTCTTCTATGTTTTCCAGCTTGTTAGCATATAGATTCTCATAATATTCTCTTATGATTCTTTGTATTTCTGTGGGGTCCGTCGTGATTTTTCCTTTCTCATTTCTGATTGTGTTTATGTGTGTAGATTCTCTTTTTCTCTTAATGAGTCTGGCTAGGGGTTTATCTATTTTGTTTATTTTTTCAAAGAACCAGCTCTTGGTTTCATTGATTTTTTCTATTGTTTTATTCTTCTCAATTTTATTTATTTCTTCTCTAATCTTTATTATGTCCCTCCTTCTGGTGACTTTGGGCCTCATTTGTTCTTCTTTTTCCAATTTCAGTAATTGTGTCTTTAGACTATTCATTTGGGAATGTTCTTCCTTCTTTAAATAGGCCTGGATTGCAATATACTTTCCTCTTAGAACTGCCTTTGCTGCGTCCCACAGAAGTTGTGGCTTTGTGTTGTTGTTGTCATTAGTCTCCATATATTCTTTGATTTCTGTTTTGATTTGGTCGTTAACCCATTGATTAATTAGGAGAGTGTTGTTAAGTCTCCATGTATTTGTGAGCCTTTTTGATTTCTTTCTAAAATTTATTTCTAGTTTTATACCTTGGTGATCTGAGAAGTTGGTTGGTAGGATTTCAATATTTTTGAAATTACTGAGGTTCTTTTTGTGGCCTAGTATGTGGTCTATTCTGGAAAATGTTCCATGTGCACTTGAGAAGAATGTGTATCCTGTTGCTTTTGGGTGTAGAGTTCTGTAGATGTCTGTTAGGTCCATCTGTTCTAGTGTGTTGTTCAGTGCCTCTGTGTCTTTACTTATTTTCTGTCTGGTTGATCTGTCCTCTGGAGTGAGTGGTGTGTTGAAGTCTCCTAAGATGAATGCATTGCTGTCTATTTCCTCCTTTAATTCTGTTAGTATTTGTCTCACATATGCTGGCGCTCCTGTGTTGGGTGCATATATATTTATAATGGTTATATCTTCTTGTTGGACTGACCCCTTTATCATTATGTAATGTCCTTCTTTATCTTTTGCTACTTTCTTCGTTTTGAAGTCTATTTTGTCTGATACAAGTACTGCAACACCTGCTTTTTTCTCTTTGTTGTTTGCATGAAATATCTTTTTCCATCCCTTCACTTTTAGTCTGTGTATATCTTTGGATTTGAGGTGAGTTTCTTGTAGGCAGCATATAGATGGGTCTTGCTTTTTTATCCATTCTGTTACTCTGTGTCTTTTGATTGGTGCATTCAGTCCATTTACATTTAGGGTGATTATTGATAGGTATGTACTTATTGCCATTGCTGGCTTTAGATTCGTGGTTACCAAGGGTTCAAGGGTTGCTTCTTTACTATCTAACAATCTAACTTAACTTTCTTGTTAAGTTATTGTAAACACAGTCTGATGTTTCTTTCTCTCCCTTCTTATTCCTCCTCCTCCATTCTTTCTATAATAGGTGTTCTATTCTTTGCCTTTAGTTGGTATTTGGATGGTCTGCTTTCTTTGCTATGATTTTTTTTCCCTCTGGTGACATCTTTTTAGCCTTAGGTGTGCTTCCATCTAGAGCAGTCCATTTAAGATATCCTGTAGTGGTGGTTTATGAGACGCAAATTCTCTTAACTTTCGTTTATCTGGAAATTGTTTAATCCCTCCATCATATTTAAATGATAATCGTGCTGGATACAATATTCTTGGTTCGAGGCCCTTCTGTTTCATAACGTTAAATATATCATGCCATTCTCTTCTGGCCTGTAAGGTTTCTGTTGAGAAGTCTGATGATAGTCTGATGGGTTTTCCTTTGTAGGTGATCTTTTTCTCTCTAGCTGCCTTTAATACCCTGTCTTTATCTTTGATCTTTGCCATCTTAATTATTATGTGTCTTGGTGTTGTCTTCCTTTGGTCCCTTGTGTTGGGAGATCTATGAGCTTCGGTGGACTGCGAGACTACTTCCTTCCCCAGCGAGGGAAAGTTTTCAGCAATTATTTCTTCAAAGACACTTTCTATCCCTTTTTCTCTCTCTTCTTCCTCTGGTACTCCTATAATGCGAATATTGTTCCGTTTGGATTGGTCACACAGTTCTCTTAATATTCTTTGATTCCTAGAAATCCTTTTATCTCTCTCTGCCTCAGCTGCTCTGTACTCCTGTTCTCTGTTTTCTATTCCATTAACAGTCTCTTGCATCTCATCCATTATGCTGTTAAGCCCGTCGATCGCTTGTCTGATTTCTGTATTGTCTTTCTTCAGTTCCCTCACTTCCTCCCTCAGCTCTTGCACATTTCTCTGTAGGTCCATCAGCATGGTTATGACTTTTATTCTAAATTCTTTTTCAGGGAGGCTGTGCATTTCCATCCCTTCAGACTCCCTCTCTGGGGTTGTCTGGTTGATTTTGGTCTGAACCATATTCCTCTGTCTTTTCATGGCTTTATAATTTGGTCACTGATAGTTGCCACGTATGTCAGCTGGGCTCTTTAAGACTTTAAAAAGAGAAGAAAAAAAGAGAAAAAAGAGAAAAAAAAAGGAAAAAAAAGAAAGAAAAAAGAAAAAAAGAAAGAAAAGAAAAAACAAAAACAAAACAAAAAACAAAACAAAACAAAAAAAACAAAAAAAATGCCCACCAGACGTAGATTCTGTGGGAATGCTCTAGGTGGCGCTATTGCCCCACTATTCCACAGCTGTGACTGTGCCGCTCCGCAGGGCCCTTTATCGCTCTGGCAGGGGTGGGAACGAATAGGAGGCTGTTGATCCCAGTGAGAAGGGTTAAGTATGGCTACGCTTCCTCAGTCGCCAGCTAAGGCGTCTGAAACTCCCCAGGACTCCCAGCCTGCTGGGCTGAGTGTGCTGGGGCGATCCGGCTCCTCCGCTGGGCTCCTGTCTCTTTAAGACTGCTGAGGAAAGCGCGCACTTTTTTTTTTCCTTCCCGGAGCCGGCTGCAAGCACCCTGGCGCGTTCCCCGCTCAGATCCTGCCCCTCTGTCTCTCCAATCTCCGCTGCACTGCGCAATGTGGGTCAGCGCTCCCCGCGCAGATCCCCGGGGCTGGCTACTTCGCGGGGTGCACTTCCACTCCCTCCCGGCTCTGAATCCTCTCCTCCCGCCGGTGCGCTGGGGTGGGGGAGGGCTCGGGTCCCGCCGGGTCGCGGCTCCGTATCTTACCCGCCTCTTGGGGTGCCGAGTCCTCTCGGGTGTAGCTGCACGCTGTGCGCTTTCCTGTGTATTCTCGTCTCTCTTTTAGGAATAGATGTATTTTCTGTGTTTTCGTAGATAAATATAGTGTTGGGAGGAGATTTCTGCCACCCTGCTCACACCGCCATCTTCCCAGAAGTCCTCCTTCACTCTTAAAGAATAATTTCACAGGGTACAGAATTCTAGGCTGGTGTTACATTTTTCTCAATACCTTAAGTATTTCATTCCATTCTCTTCTTGCTTGTGTTTGGTTTTGAGGAGAAGGCAGATGTAATTTTTATTTTTGTTTTTCATAGATAAGGTATTTCCCTCCTGGCTTCTTTCAGGGATTTTTCTTTATCTTTGATTATCAATGGTATGAAAGTCATACACACCTAGGATGATAGTTTTTTTCTTTTTCGGGAGGTGGGTGGCATTTATCCTGCTTGGTGTTTTCTCAACTTCCTGTAACTATGGTTTGGTGTCTAATATTAATTTGAGGACATTCTCAGTGATATTAAGAAACAGTAATGGAAATAGTTAACCTCTATTATATAGAGTTTGTCAAATGGAAATGCAGTTCAAAGCTAAAAGTGAAAAATAAAAGAGATGCTGTTCCCCCCAGTTACTTAAAGCAGAACATTTTGATTCTTCTACTGTCTCCCTCCTCCAGTAATTGTGAGGATTAAGGGACTTATACAAAAAATCGCTTACTGTATGTAAATGAACACTTACTGTTCTTGTTATCATTTCAGCTTGCAGCACTACCTTCTTCCCAGTTACCTGTGTGAGAAACCTAGGTATTCAGCTCTTCCCAGTCATTTACTCCCACAAACTATGTCTTTTAAATATTTCTTGGATCAGTTTCTTCCTCTTCATTCCTGCTCCTGCTTCATTCTTTGACTGATCTATTACAGTAGTCATCACCTAACTGGATTGCCTGTCTCCAGCTTTGCAAATTTTTGGTTCCCGTTTAGAAAATGGAATTATCATGTAGGCAAATTTGACTTACTTACTGACCCACTTAAAATCTTTACTGACTCTTGCAGGTCTTCTTATCTAGTGGTTTATGAATGGTGTGTGAATCTTCTGAAATTTCTTGCAAGATGGGAATATATGTGCATTTTTATGGAGAGAAAGTCATTAACCTTTATTAGATTACTCCTCTGCTGGCTAAAATCAGAATTCCTTTTCACATTTTATAAAGTCTGCCATAATCTGGCTCCTCCCTGCCTCTTCATATTTTTTGAGACCTTCCCTTGGGAGGCTTTATACTATTGAACTGCTTGCAGTTGTCATACAACCATGTTCTCAGGTCCTTGTACCTTCACTCATTTGTTTTCCTCTTCTGAAAATGTTCTTCCCACTTTTTTTGTCATCAGTTCCTAGTCATCCTTTGTGATTCATTTTGGCCAAGTTGCCTTTCTATTTTGCCATACCTGTGTAGTACCTATCTATCATATTAAAATTGTGTAACTTTCTCCTCCTTTAAACAGTAAGTTCCTTGAAGAAAGAGCTCATAAGAAAATAGCCAGAGAGCCTGGATTAGTATTAGATTTTCAAGCATAATTTGTACTCTACTGAAGGAGACATTTGGAAATCATCAAGTATTGCCAAAACTTTGAAAAAAGACGAAACTACCCAAACAGAAACTGTCTAATTAGAAGGGGAGTCTCTAAAGAGCAGCCAGAGAGACAGGAGGAAATCAGGAAGTAGTATTCTGAAAGCCCAGGGTAAATCATTTCCAAAAAGTCTACGTTTCTAAGCAAGGTTAAGTAAAATAAGGACTGAAAAGTGGTGACCTGGCAGGAAAAAATTCTGCATTACTAGATAAAGAAGCTGTGTTACAGGTGTAATAAGCCTTGACTTGTTCATTTCCTACACACTCTTTGTTATTCTTATTTTCCACGGAAGCTTCTGGACTATTTCTATTCTCTCAGCATAAAAATCTCTGTTCCTTTGAGGCTATGCCTTCTGGCTATGTCATTCTCTACCTGTTTGTATTGTCTAGTGATCTCCCAGTCACTTCTCAGTCTTTGAGAAGCTCATACTCTACCATTCTGTTCCAGTTCTCCTGCCATCTTTGTTTATATGGTTCCCCTTCAACTCCTTAGCAGTTCATTCCCCAATCATTTGATCTTCAAAACCTTCACTTCCACATTGTGGTTGCTTCCCATTCTCATGGGCTTGCTAACCTGAGCTGTTTTACCTTTGGAACCTTTTATTAAAACACGCACCTTGGGTTGCAGTCTTTGTATGCTCCCTTACTTTGTTTCTCTCATCCCATCTGTCCTTCTCTGTCGTTGGGAGGCGCCTAGTGGGGCTCCTCTGGTACCTTCCAGCCTCATCCCTTTGGTTCCTCTACTTTCTGACATGGGAGTATTTAGACCCAAAAAGTTGAATAGTTAATATTCCATAGATTGCCTTTCACTTTGTTGGTTGTTCCTTTACTATACAGAAATTTTTAAGATCGATTTGGTCCCATGTGTCAGTTTGTTTTTGTTGCTTTTGGTGCCATTTCATAGAATGCATTGCCAAATCCAATGTCATGAAGCTGTCCCACTGTGTGTTTTTCTAGTAGTTTGATGATTTCAGGTTTTATGTTTAGGTCTTTCATCCATTTTGAGTTAAGTTTTATATGTAATGTAAACTAAGGCTCCAATTTCATTCTTTGCCCTATGTAGGTCCAGTTTCCCCAGCCCCGTCTGTTAAAGAGAATGTCTTTTTTCCATTGTGTATTCTTGGCACCTTTGTTGAAGATCATTTGACCGTATACGTAAAGGTTATTTCTGGGTTCTCTGTGGTACTCCATTGGTCTGTGTGTCTTGTCTTTATGCCAGTACCAGACTGTGGACTATATTAGCTTTGTGAGATGTTTCAAAATAGGAAGTGTGAGGCCTCTGTCTGTCTTTTTCTTTCTCAAGATTATATTTGCTGTTTGGAGTCCTTTGAGATCCCCTGTGAGTTGTAGAATTTGTTTTTTTCTGTTTCTGAAAAAATACCATTGGGATATCAAGAGAGGGAATTGATAGCATAGATTACTTTGGATACAATATGGAATCTTATCTGTGAACACAGGATGTTTTTCCATTTGTTTGTGTCTTTTTTAGTTTCTTTAACAATAGTTTGTAGTTTGCAGTGTACATACAATATCCCGCCTTACCCGCACTTTCACTTTCTAGGATTTCAGTTATCCATACTCAACTGTGGTCTAGGAGATGATCCTCTTTCTGACATACAGTGAGAAGGTCAGTAGTAGCCCAAAATACAATGTCTGTGTTATTCTTACTTCATCTCATCATGGAGGCATTTTATCATCTCATATTATCACAAGCAAAAGGGTGAATGCAGTACATTAAGATTTTGAAATAGACAACACATTCACATGATTTTTATTACAGTATATTATAATTGTTATATTTTATTATTAGTTATTTTTAACCTCTTACATGCTTACATTATAAATTAAATTTTATCTTAGGTACATATGTATATGGAAAAACGGTATATATAGGGTTTGGTACTATCTGCAGTTTCAGGCATTCACTGAAGGTCTTGAAACATAAATCCTGCAGATAAGATATGACTACATTACAACACTTTTACCTCTTTGGTTAAGTTTACTTGTAAGTATTTTACTCTTTTTCATGCTAAAGGAAAATGGGACAATTTTCTTAATTCCCTTTTTGGATTCTTCATTGTTAGTTTATAGAAACAGCTGTTTTTTACATTTGTTGACTTTCATATCCTACAACTTTACTGCACTCATTTATTAGATTTAAAAAAATATTTTGAATAATACTTGACAGACAATAATAGTTTTAGGTGTACAACATAGTGATTTGACAATTATGTAGATTGCAAAATGCTCACCATGATGAAGTGTTGATTAAGTATAGTTACCATCTGTCACCACACAAAGTTATTAAAATACTACTGACTATATTCCCTATGCTGTACTTTTCATCCCATGACTTACGTGTACATTTGGGAGTTTGTTCCTCTTTATCATTTTCAACAATTTTGCCCAACACTGCCATGATACCACCTACCCCTGCCCAAGCCATGGCATCACCACTTTGTTCTCTATTTGTAAGTCTATTTCTGTTTTGTTTGTTTTGGTTTGATTTTTGTAGATTCCACATATAAGTGAAATCATATGGTGTTTGTCTTTGTCTGACTTACTTCACTTAGTGTAACACCCTCTAGGTCCAACCATGTTGTTGCAAATGGCAAGATGTCATTAATTTTTATGGCTGTGTAATATTCCATGTGTATATATAGCATGTCTACATCCATTCATCTGTTGATGGACATTTGGGTTGCTGCATTGTCTTGGCTATTGTAAATACTGCTGTTTTGAACATGGGGGTGCAGATACCTTTTCAAGATAGTGATTTTGTTTTCATTGTGTAACAGCCCAGAAGTGGAATGGCTGAATCATGTGATAGTTCTATTTTTAATTTTTTTTTGAGGAACCTCTATACTGTTTTCTGTAGTGGGAGCATTGTGTTACATTCTGACCAGCTATTCATAAAGGTTCCCTTTTCTCTACATCCTCAGCAACACTTGTTATTTCTTGTCTTGCTTATTGTAGCCATTCTGACTGGTGTGAAGTGGTTTTGCTTTTCATTTCCCTGATGATTGGTGACGTGGAGCATCTTTTCATGTGCCTTTTGGCCATCCGTATGTCTTCTTTGAAAATATGTGTATTCAGGTCTTCTGCCCATTTTTAAATTGGGTTATTTCTTTTTTTGGTGTTGAGCTGTATGAGTTCTTAGATATTTTGCATATTGGCCCCTTATCAGATAAATCATTTGTGAATATAGTCTCCCGTGCAGTAAGTTGCCTTTTCATTTTGTTGATGGTTTCCTTTGCTGTACAGAAGCTTTTTACTTTGATGTAGTCCCACTTGTTTATTTTTACTTTTGTCTCCCTTACTGGGAGGGTGTATCCAGAAAAAAAATTGTTCATGCTAATGTTTAAGAGATTCCTGCCTGTTTTCTTCTAAGAGTTTTATGTTTTCATGTCTTAAATTTAGGTCTTTAATCCATTTTGAGTTTACTTTATGTATGGTGTTAGACTGATGCAGTTTCATTCTCTTGCATGTAGCTGTCTGGTTTTCCCAATACCATTTATTGAAGGGACTATCTTCTCCCCACTGTATATTCTTGCCTCCTTTGTCATAGGTTAATAGAATATATTTATGCATGGGTTTATTTCGGGGCTTTCTTTTCTGTTCCACTGATCTATGTATAGGTCTGTTCTTGTGCCAGTACTGTACTGTTTTAATCTCTATGGCTTTGTAGTATAACTTGAAGTCAGGCAGCATGATAACTCTAGCTTTGTTGTTCTTTCTCAAGACTGCTTTGACTATTCAGAGTCTTTGGTGGTTCCATGTAAATTTTAGGATTCTTTCCTCTAGTTCATTGAAAAATGCCATTGGCATTTTGATGGGGGTTGCATTGAATCTGTAAATCGCTTTGGGCAGGATGGCCATTTTGACAATATTAATTCTTCCTATCTATGAGCATGGGATAGCTTACCACTTGTGTCTTTTTCAGTCTTTGTCAGTATCTTACACTTTTCAGAGTACAGATCTTTCACCTCCTTGGTTAAATTTATTCCTAGGTATTTTACTCTTTTGATGCAATTGTAAGTGGGATTGTTTTCCTAATTTCTCTTCCTGCTGTTTTGTTTTTAGTATATAGAAATGCAGCATATTTCTGGATGTTGATACTGTATCATGTAAGTTTATTGAATTCATTTATTAATTGTAATAGTTTCACTTCTTTCTTGCTAATTGAATCCCTTTATTTCCTTTTCTTTGATTGCTGTGGCTAGGACTTCCAGTACTGTGTTGAATAAAAGCAGTGAGAGTGGGTATCTTTGTCTTGTTCCTGATCTGAGAGGAGAAGCATTCAGCATTTCACCACTGAGTATTATGTTAACTGTGGTTTGTCATATATGACCTTTATTAAGTTGAGATGCGTTCCCTGTACCCATTTCGGTGAGACTTTTTATCAAGAATGGATATTGAATTTTGTCAAATGCCTTTTCTGCATATGTTGAGATGATTGTACGGTTTTAATTCTTTAAGTAATACGGTGTTTCACATTAATTAATTCATGGCTATTGAACCATCCTTGTAAACCTGGATGATAATACTAACCTGGTCATGGTGAATGATCCTTTTAATGTATTTTTAAATTCAGTTTTCTGATATTTTGTTGAGGATTTTTGCATCAGTGCTCATTAGGGGTATTGGTCTGTAATTTTCTTATGTAGTTTGTCTGGTTTTGGTCAGGGTGATGCTAGCTTTGTAGAATGAATTTGGAAGCATTTTTTGCCCTTTTATTTTTTGGAATAGTTTGAGAAGGATAAGTATTAACTCTTTTTTAAATAGTTGCTAGAACTTAGCTGTGAAGCCATCTGATCCTGGATTTTGTTTGTTGGGAGTTTTTTGATTACTGTTTAGTTTCATTTCTACTAATCAGTCTGTTTGAATTTTCTATTTCTTTCAGAATCAGTTATGGAATATTATATGTTTCTAAGAATTCATTTCTTTTAGGTTGTCCCATTTGTTGGCATATAATTCTTTCATTGTAATCTCTTATAGTCCTTTATATTTTTATATTTTTTTGGTTTTGGTTGGGACTTTCATTTCTGATTTTATTTGAGTCCCTCCAGGTTTTTTTTTTTTTATGAATCTGGCTAATAATGGTTTATCAATTTTTTTTTTTGTCTTTTCAAAGAACCAGGTCTTTCATCTATCTCTTGTGGTCTCTATTTCATTTATTCTCATTCTGATATTTATTTCCTCCTTCTGGTAACTTTGGACTTTGTTTACATTGTGTTTCTATTTTCATTTGTCTCTAGATGTTTTTTGATTGCCTCTGATTTCTTTGTTGACCCATTGGTAGCTTAGTAGCATGTTGTTTAACCTCCACATATTTGTGTTTTTTTCCAGTTTTTTTCTTGTAATTGATTTCTAGTTTCACACTGTTGTGTTCAAAAAAGATGTTTGATATGATTTCAGTCTTCTTAAATTTTTTAAGACTTGTTTTCTGGTCTGTGTGAGCTACTCTGGAAAATGTTCCATGTGAACTTGAAAGGAATGTGTATTCCACTGTTCAGATGGAATGTTCTGCAGATGTCTGTTAAGTCCATCTGGCTTGATGTGTTGTTCAGAGTTACTGTTTCCTTATTGGTGACCTATCCATTAATATAAGTATGTTGTTAAAGTCTCTTACTGTTATTGTATTACTGTCAGTTTCTCCCTTTATATCTGTTAATATTTGCTTTATGTTTTTAGTGCTCCTCTGTTGGCTTTATAGATATTTACAATTTTATATCCCCTTGTTGGATTGGTCCCTTTATCATTATGTAATGTGCCTTTGTCTCTTGTTCATATTTGTTCTAAAAGTATTTTTTGTCTGATAAAAGGATTGCTTCCCAAACCTGTTTTTTACTTCATTTTCATGGGATATCTTTTTCCATCTTTTTAGGTTTACTCTGAAGTATGTGTCTTTAGGTCTGAATTGAGTTTTTTGCGGGAAACAAGCATATAGATGGGTCTTGGGGGTTTTTGTTTTTAAATCTAGCTGCTGTATATCTTTGATTGAAGCATTTAGACCATTTATATTTACAGTAATATTGATAGACCTATGTACTTATTGCCATTTTGTTCTTTTCTGGTTGTTTTTGTAGTTCTCTGTTCCTTTTTTCTTCCCTTGCTGCCTTTCCTTGTGATTGATGACTTTCTTTAGCATTCTATTTGGATTCCTTTCTCTTTATTTTTTGCATATCCATTAATAGCTTTGGGTTTTGGTGACTGTGAGGTTCATATATGGCATCTTAAATATATAGCATTTATATTAACTTTATGGTTGCTTAAGTTTATATTTTTACTCTCCTCCATATTTTATATATATGATGTCATACTTTACATCTTTTTATTTTTTGATTACCCTAACCAATTTTTTTAATGTAATTGATTTTTACTACTTTTGTCTTTTAAACCTTCATTATAGTTTTAAGTGATTGATCTACTACCTTTACTGTATGTTTGCCTTTATCAATGAAGTTCTTACCTTTCATAATTTTCTTCTAGTTATGGCCTTTTCTTTTTCTCTTAAAGAAGTTCCTTTAACATTTCTTGTAAGGCTGGTTTAGTGGTGATGAACTTCTTTAACTTTTGTTTGTTGGGGAAACTATCTCTTCTTCAATTCTAAATGATAACCTTGCCAGGGTAGAGTGTTCTTGGTTGTAGGGTTTTTCTTTTTTAGCACTTTGAGTGTATTCTGCCACTCCCTTATAAGGGCCTGTAAAGTTTCTGCCTAAAAATCAGTTGATAGTATTATTCCCTTATATGTAACACATTGGATTTCTCTAGCTGCTTTTAAAAGTCTTTATTTTTATTCTTTGTCATTTTAATTGTCATGTATCTTGCTGTGGATCTTCTTGGGTTCATCTTGTTTGGGGCTTTCTGCATTTCCTATCTGTGGATGTCTATATCCTTCCCCAGTTAAGGAAAGTTTTGAACTATTATTTCTTCAAATAATTTTCCTGCCCTTTAATCTCTTCTCTCACCTATAATACAAGTGTTAGTAAGCTTGATATTGCCCCAAAGCCCCTTTAACTATCATTTAAAAATCATTATTGTCTTTTTGCTGTTCAGCTTGAGTACTTTCATTACTCTGTCTCCCAGATAGCTCATCCTTTCTCTTGCATTATTTAATCTGCTTTTGATTCTCTCTAGTATAGTTTTCATTTCACTTATTGTATTCTTCAACAATGATGGCTTGTTTTTTAATTTACTGTTCCTTTTTTGAAGTTCTCACTGAGTTCATCCACTCTTTCCTCAAGTCTGGTGAATATCTTTATAGCCATTACTTTAAACTCTTTATCCAGGTATCTTGTTTAATTTAACACTGTTTAGTTCTTTTTCTGAAGTTTTTTCTGTTTATTTAGTTTGAAACATTTCTCTGTCTCCTCATTTTGTATATCTTTCTATGTTTGTTTCTATCAGTTAGGTATAACAGCTACTTCTCCTAATCTTGGTGGTGTGGTCTTGTATAGGAATGTTCTTTATGTAGACTGTGCATCCCTTGTGGCTTTGGGTGGCTGGCTGGAACTGGAATAGACCAGGGGTGTCCTGGGGCACTGCTGGAGCTGATGTGGGCATGGACCAGGTGGTCCTGGGTGGTCTCAACGAGGACTCTCCTGTTGGGACTACTGGAGCTGAAGCAAGCACAGGCCAGGGAGTCCTGGTAAGACAGCTGGAGTCCACGTGGGCCTGTGTTGGGGGTGGTCCTGTTGTGCTCTGCTCAGGGGGTGTCCTAGTGGAACTGCTGGAGCTCTATTGTATGTGGGGCAGGGTATGTGCTGGCAGGGTGGCTGGAGCCGAAGCAGGTGCAGGCCAGCTGTGTTCTGGTATGTGTTGATCTGGTGTTGACCTGGTTGAGCTTCTGGCATTTGGGTCTATGCAGGCTGGTGTGGTTTGTGGTTGGGTGTCTGTCAGCACAAGTGTGAAGTACCACTTTAGGGGAGGTCTAGATCTGGTGTGGGCTAGGGTCCACCAGGCCTCACTGAGGTGGCAGGCTAGCAGGTTCCCCTCTGTGCTATCAAGGTAGAGAGGCAACATAAATAATGGCTTTTGACAGTTCTTCCTATTCCAAAGAGAGTTTTAGCAGTTACCCACCACTGGCATTCAGTGTTAAACACATTTCCTTCACTTGTATTCTAGTGGCTCTTTGAACCACATTTTCTCCCCATCCCCAGCATGGGGCCCTCAGTGATATCCCTCCCTCCTGCGTTTCCTGGCGTGGGGTGGTTTCTGTTGTGACCATGCCTGCATCTTGTCTGCTGTGGTCTGTGTGGCCTTTCCTTTCTTTTTCAGAAGGTGTTTAATCAGCTTTCGGCTCTGTAGTAGGAATTGCTCTGCGTAGAGGGGGATTTGGTGTGTGCATGATAGAAGGTGAGTTCAGACTCTTCTTCCTCCATCTTGGACCAGGGCCTTGGTTATTAGTTGGAACAGTTTTTGTTGCTGTTGGTGGCTCTTGAGACTTTTCTACACAAGCTCACATCATCAGCAAACTGATAATTTTATTTCTTCCTTTCCTATTTGGATGTCTTTATTTATTTTTACCTTATTGCTATGCCTAGGATATCGGGGAGGGAGAGAGTGAGCTTCCTGGCCCTGTTCCTGATCTTACAGGGAAGGCTTTTATTTTTACACCATTGGTATAATCTTAGCTCTGGACTTTTCAAATATGGCCTTTATTATGTTTTGGTAATTTTCTTCTGTGTCTAGTTTGTTGAGTGTTTTGATTAAGAGAGCGAGTTCATTATTTGTCATGTTTTCTGCATCGGTGGAGATGATCAAGTTATTTTTGCCCTTCATTTTGTTAATTTGTTGTATTACATTCATTTTCATATGGTTAATCATCCTTACATTCCAGGAATCAATCCCACTTAGTGATGATGTGTAATTTTTAAATATGTTGTTAAATTCTATTTGCTACTATTTTATTGAGGATTTTTACATCACTGTTAGGGATATTGGTCTGTATTTCTTGTATCTTTGTTTCATTTTGGTATCCAGGCTATTCTGGCCTCATAGGATGAGTTTGGAAGTGTTCCCTTCTCAATTTTTTTGGAAGAGTTTGAAAGGATTGGTGTAAATTCTTTAAATCTGTTGAAGCATTTAGAGCTGGGCTTCTCTCATTGGGAGGTTTTTTGATTACTGATTCAATCACCTTACTAATTTATACGTTGCTTCAGATTTATTATTTCCTCATGATTCAGTTATATTAGGTTATGTGTTTCTGGAAATAATACCCGTTTCTTCTAGTTTGTACAATTTGTTGGTGTATAATCATTGATAGGAGGCTGTTTGATCCTTTTAGTTTTGTGGCATCAGTTATATAATGTGGCCTTTTTCATTCCTGATTTTTGTTGAGTTTTCCCTCTTTTTTTCTTTTTTTGTCTAGCTAATGATTTGTTGTTTTCTAGATAATCTCTGAAAACCAAGTCTTAGTATCATTTATTTGTTTTTCTAGTTTTCTGTTTTCTGTTTCACTTATTTCTGCTGTAATATTATTTTTTCCTTCCTTCTGCTAACTGGGTTGTTTGTTTTTGTAGTTCTTTGAGGTCTAAAGTTAGGTTGTTGATTTGAGGTTATTCTTGTTTTTTAATATAGGTATTTACCACTGTAAACTTCCTTCTTAGTACTCCTTTTGCTGCATCCCATACATTTTGATAGGTTGTATTTTATTCTCATTTGTCTCAAGATAATTTCTAATTTGTCTTGATTTCTTCTTTGACCCATTGGCTGTTCCAAGACTATAGTTTTGATTTCCACATATTTGTGGATATCCAAGTTGTTCCCTTTGCTCTGGAATTCCAGATAATTCCTTTGTATTTGTAAAAGGTACTTGGTAGGATTTCAGTCTACTTAAATATCTTAAGACTTGCTTTATGGAATAACATGTGATTTTCTGGAAAATGTCCCTTGTGAAATTGGGAAAATGTGTATTGTGCTGTTGCGTCGAGTGTCATGTATGTGCCTGTTAGGTGCATTTGATCTGTAATGTTGTTCAAGTCCTTTGTTTCCTGATTGATTTTGTGTGGTTGATATATCCATTATTGAAAGCAAGGTATTGAAATACCCTATAATTATTATGTTACCATCTATTTCTCTCTTCATTTCTGTCAGTGTTTGTGTAATGTATTTAGGTGCTCTGCTGTTAGGTGCAGATGTATTAATGATATTTTTCTGGTGAATTGAATTATTTTTGCATCTTGTTTTTTTGTGACAGTTTTTGACTTGAAAGTCTAGGTTTTCTGACACATATATATAGCCCCCCTGCTCTTCTTTGATTATCATTTGCTTAAGATGTCTTTTTCCATCCTTTTAACTTTCATCATGTGTATGTCCTTGTATCTAAAGTGAGTCAATGAGTCTCTTGTAGACAGTATATAGTTGGGTCTTTAAATAACCCATTCAGCCAATCTGTATCTTTTGATTGAGCAGCTTAATCCATTTACATTTAAAGTAATTAGTAATAGGGAAGGGTTTACTATTGCTGTATTTTTGTTTTTTGTATGTCCTGTAGTTATTTTTCTCCTTTTCCTCTGATGTCTTCCTTTTTACTTCATTGATTTTTTTTTTGTAGTGACATGCCTTGATATTTTTTTTCACTTTTGTGCATATTCTATAGGCATTTTCTTTGTGGTTTCCATGGGGATTGCATTAGATGTCTTATGGTTGTAATTATCTATTCTAAACTTGATATCAGTTTCAGTTGCACACAGAAACTAAACTCCTTTACATCTCTCCCCCCTTATGTTATTCATGATGTAAATTACATCTTTTCATATTTTATATCCATAGCATACAGTTTTTTAAATGTTTTATATCCTAAATCTGGCTGACGTAAAAGTGATTTACTTCCACCATTACAGTAATACAGGATTTTATATTTTGTCTGTGTATTTACTTTGCCAGAGAGCTTTATATTTTGTATGTTTTTGTGGTATTGTCTATTGTCCTTTTGCTTCTAGTTGAGACTCTGTTTTGCATTTCTTGTAAGGCAGGTCTAGTGATGAATTGTTTACCTTAAGTGGTCTTTATTTCTCCTTTTTGAAAGTCTGTTTTAACAGCTACATTATTTTGGGTCAGCAGTTTTTTTTTCTACTAACAGTCTGTGGTAGCTCCCTTGTACATGACCAGTTTTTCTTTTGCTGCTTTCAAGATACTGTCTTTGTTTTTGACTTTGACAGTTTGATTATAATGTATCTTAGTATGAGCCTTTTGGGTTCATTCTAGTTGGAGTCCTTTGAACCTCTTAAAATTAGATGTCCATTCCTTTCTTCAGATTTGGGAATTGCTGCCCAATTATTTTTATTAAATTAATTTTATTAAAAAATAAATATTTAAAAAGTAAAATTTAAAAATAATATTTTATTAAATAAGCTGTCTGCCCCTTTCTCTTCTCCTGGGATTCTCCTAATGCATGTGTTAGTTGGCCTTATAGTATCCTTTAAGTCCCTTAGAGTTTCTTCATTTTTCTTTCTTTCTTTTTTTCCTTTTGACTGGATAATGTAAAGTGGCCTGCCTTTGACTGTGTTGATTCTTCTTGAAGTCTGCTGTTGATCCCCTCTTATGAATTTTTTAATTCAGTTATTATAGTCTTCACATCTGGAATTTGTTTGGTTCTTTTCTGGGTTTTCTTTCTGTTTATATTCTTATTTTCTCCATGTATCATGATTTCATCTAGTTGTCTCCTTGTGTTCTCTTGTAGTGAGTTGAGTTTCCTTAAGGCAATCGTGATAATTTTTTGTCAAGTAATTTATAGATCTGTGTTTAAGTCAATTTCTGGAGCTTTATTTTGTTCCTTTAATTGGGCTATGATTACTTGACTTCATTTCTTTTTGTTTCTATGTGACTTGTTACTTTTTATTGTAACATTTAACTGGCTTCACGGGGGGAAGATCTTTACCATTTACCCTGGCTAGAGAGTCTTGGTTCCTCTAAAACCTTTTACGGGAGTGCATCTTACCTGGATGTATGCTTGAGTTTCCCATTTGAGGAGGTTTCTTGGTTTCTCTTTAAAGAGCTTATAACCTTTTATCCTCTTTTATGTCTGTATATGGTACTTCAGTATGGTACTTCAGGTTCTCTGGTGAGGCCACAAGCCGGGAACTGTCTTTTGTTTTCTGTAGGTGTCCAGTGTATTTTCCAGGTGTCCAGTATGTGTTGGTTCCATCAGTGAGCTAAGTCAGACAAGACGAAACTAATCCCTTTGGAAGTTCCCCCCTGCCCCCAAATTGGAATATTGGACATAATTCTACTCTTCTCTTCCATTTCCAACAGTGAAGCTACAAGATGGGTTTTCATGATCATTGTGAACTGTGCCACCTTGGGGAGGGGTTGAAGCAGTTCAAGTGAAATATCTTTTCTTACACATTTCTGGCTGTTTTTTTGACTTTGAGATCATCTGGGGTACTACAAATTTTTAACTGGTATCTAGAGGTCTCATAAAGGGTTCTTGGATCATATGTAAGTCAGTGTTACTGTGGTAAGATAGTTTTGGGGCTTTTTCCTCCATCTTGCTAATGTCACTCCTGGTTAGCTTCTTTTTTTGTTCAAATAAATTTAATTATTTCTATAGTTAAGTTGGTAGAAGCAACATGCGAAAAGATTCATTTATCACCTGTGTAAGCTAACTTTGATTTTAAAATCTTTAGTATTAATTTCAAAGATCAGTCTTAAGTATTTTCTTATCCAAATACTGAAAAATTGTAGGTGTTTCTCAACAGTACATATAAAAGCTACTTAAGTTTTGCAGTAATTCCAGTTAAGGTTTTCTCAACTCCTAACCACCTTAAAAACTTTATTTGTTAAGAGCAATCCAAATACCTAGAATACAAAATAATTGGCCAATGAGATCTTTATCACACAATTTACAACATACTGCTCAGTCCATGGTAGACACTCAAGTATATAATTATCCACGGGATACATTTTTTTGTCTTGATTGTATCTGAATTAAAAAAATAATAAAAGACCGTATTTCATGGTTATCTCAGAGAACTGCCCTAATGCCAACATGTATTTTTTTTGCCCTTAGGCTCTTAATTGGAGGAAGGCACACAGATATATTTAGGTTTTTGTTTTATTACAACCTCATTGCAAAATGTGATATTGTTTTAAAAATAAAAGTTTTTTTTAAGGTGGTTATTACATTAAACATATTTCTAATATTCTTTGGCCTCTGTGTTCTTTACTTCTTCATTTTACTTCATCCTCAAAGTCACTCTTCTTAACATTCACATATTCTTTCTGATCTTTGCCTTTTTATGCCCTTGTATTATTCTTTACTTTATACACCATTAGTTTTTGTGTTGTATCTCACGTTACTATATTTTTGGTGTTCTAATGTTTTTAATTCCAGTCTTGTTGGACACATTTTTACTTTCTGACAGTTGCTATTTTTATTTATTTATTTTTATTAAGGTATCATTGATGTACACTCTTATGAAGGTTTCACATGAAAGACATTGCGGTTACTACATTCATCATATTATCAAGTCCCCTCCATACCCCATTGTAGTCACTGTCCATCAGCATAGTAAAATGCCACAATCACTACTTGTCTTCTCTATGCTCTACTGCCTTCCCTCTGACAGCCCCCCCCCAACCCCCCGATGCCATGTATGCCAGTCATAATACCTCTCAATCCCCTTATCCCTCCCTTCCCACCCACGCTCCCCAGTCCCTTTCCCTTTGGCAACTGTTAGTCCATTCTTGGGTTCTGTGAGCCTGCTGCTGTTTTGTTCCTTCAGTTTTTGCTTTGTTCTTATACTCCGCAGAGGAGTGAAATCATTTGATACTGGTCTTTCTCTGCCTGGCTTATTTCACTGAGGATAATACCCTCTAGCTCCATCCATATTGTTGCAAGTGGTAGGATTTGTTTTCTTCTTATGGCTGAATAATATTCCGTTGTGTATATGTACCACATCTTCTTTATCCATGCATCTACTGATGGACACTTAACGTTGCTTCCATATCTTGGCTATTGTAAATAGTGTTGCAATAAACATAGGGGTTTATATGTCTTTTTAAATTTGAGATCTTGCTTTCTTTGGGTAAATTCGTAGGAGCAGAATTCCTGGGTCAAATGCTATTTCTATTTTTAGTTTTCTGAGGAGCCTCCATATTGCTTTCCACAACGGTTGAAGTAATTTACATTCCCACCAGCGGTGTAGGAGGGGTCCCCATTCTCCGCATCCTCGTCAGCATTTGTTGTTCCTTGTCTTTTTGATGTTGGCCATCCTGACAGTTCCTATCTTTATGGCTTCATTTTTTCGTTCTTGTATTCATTGCTTATTTTCCAACTGCTTTTTCAGTTCAACTTTAGATCTTTGTCAACTTTGATCTCCTATTTTGTTGGCAGCCATTTCAGTGATTCTGATCCCAATGGTTTGCCTTTGGTATAGGAACATAGGAACATTAAACATACTTCCCTGGTATTTGTCTCCTTTACAGGTAAATTAAGAAGTTATAGTTAGATTGTAACTCTTATTTTTATCATTAATATAGGGATTTTTGTTTGGCTTTGTTTCTGTTAATTTCTGGACTGCTCCACAAATTAGGATTTAAAGTCAGTAACATGGCATTAGTGCCATTAATGACACTGGCATTGGTTTTCTAAAACTATTTCCTCTGCAGGTGGCAAGCTCTGTAAAAAGTTGCAATATGGTAACAATGCTTTCCATAATGTTTTATTTTGAAAACTTCAAAACATGCAGCAAAGTTGAAAGAATTTTACAACTGACACCATATACCTACCATCTAGAGCCTACCAGTAGTACTTATATTTGATCGCATCCATCCGTCTATCCATCAGTCCATCTCTTTTTTTTATCCCCATGCATTTCAGAGTTAATTGCTATGTAGTTCCCCCTAAGGTGAAATCCATTTTGAAAAGATTTCTGTCAGGTTTTTTAGAGTAACTGTGTCCCTCCACATAGGAGTTATTCTATAAAATGTTATGGAATGTATCACTAGTTCAGTCAGAAATAAAATAAGTAAATGGAAATGGAAAAGTATTGTCTGTTTTAAATGTGTGTTTCCAGGTGTCTACTTTTATTTTTGAGAGCTCTGTCACTAGAAGGTCTCACTTGACCTTCACTAGTGACTCAGTAAGAAAAGCATCTTTTGGTAGAAAATCAACATATTATTAAGTACTTAGTTTGGTTTTTGAATAGCAAGAAAAGTCAGTGAGATGTGAGGAAATAAAGAAGCAAGCCATGTCTCCCCTTCTGGTAGTTTTGATTATGTATGGCAGATAAGTGTCAATAAAGGGACTTAGGGAAAGGCCTTCTCTTCATTTGTTGCCTTTTTCTGTTGCTTCATTTCTTCCTTTCTCCTCCTTTCTTTCCCATTCTTTTTCCCTCGCTCCTTCCCTGTTCTTTTATTATACTGGAGGAAGGTATACGTTTTACTGCACTGATTTGCTGAGGGGAAAGAAAGAGTGAGGAGCCCATGTGGTGCTGGAGGGCAGAGAGCACAGACTTTAAATTAAGAATTGGTACATTTTTTTTTTCCTGTAAAGAGCCAAGTAGTATTTATTTTAGGCTTTGCAGGCTATACGGTCTCTGTTAAAACTATCCAACTCTTCTGTAGTAGTGCAAAAAACAGTAGACAGTGTAAGTGGATGAAGTTAACTATGTTCTAATAAGACTAAAAACACTGAAATTTGAATTTCATATAATTTTTGCATGTCACAGAATATTATTCTTTTTCTGACATTGTCTACCATTTAAAATTATAAAACCATTCATAGCTTGCAGGCTATAAAAAAACAGGTGGTGGGCTGGCCCACAAGTTATGATTTTGGCATCTCCTTACTATATAGAGATTAACCTTGTGCAGGTTATTTACCAACTTAGAGGACTTTTATGTGTTCTAAAATTTATGGGGATACCAAATTATACAGAGGTAAATTAGTGTCATTGGAGTGACAAAAGAGGAAATATGCTTATTGTGATTGAGTCCATGGATAGTATGGAGGTTCCAACATGGCCTCCTTTCAGTTGTGTCTAATCATTATAGTTGCTGTTTCTAAGTTGAGACAGAGAAACAGATCAAATAGAGGGGCCTATTTCCCTTTCTGGTATTAAGTCTTCCTTCAGTGGAATTGCAAACCCAAATTTTTGAGACAAGCCTGAATTCCAATCTCTTATTGGACGTGTGACTCATTAGTGACTAACGCTTTCATGGTGTTTACTGTGTGACAGTCAGTATTCTAAGCACTTAATATATATAAACTCTTTCAATTCTTTCAAAGCCATCATAATTCTCATATAAACCCATCATTTTAAAGATGAGGAAACTGACCCACAGAAGTAACCCATTCTAGGTCACATAGGTAAGTGGCAGGCAGAACCAGCATGTAAAATTGGGCCTTCTGGCCTCAGAATGAGAGCTCTTAACTACTAGGTTTTAAAACCTCCTAAAGTAGGAACATGTGTAGAGTATCTAGCACATAGATCCTCAAATAAATTACAGATACATTAACTTTACAGAATATAGTCATATCTATTCCTTGAGAAACTTAGTGTGCTTGTGTTATCAGATACCATACATAAATATGAAATTCAAATTAATGAATTTTCTGAAGGTTTTTTTACTTTTTTCAATCACACATTATTTATGGGATATTTTTCCATAAAAGTTTTAGTGCTACTATTAAGAATTATTTTGAAATGAATCACTTTCTATAAGATAAAATGATAGAAACGACTTAGACTCTGGAGGCAGAAGACCTGTGGGCTCCTCCTGTTGTTGTCCTGTTCTGGACTTTCTTTTGTGTAATCTTGGGTACATGATCTGACTTTATTCTGTCTCCTCTTAGCTATGTACTGAAGATAATCCTCAAAATCATGGGATTCAAATGAGATGACCTATGTCAAAGTTTATACCAGTGGGTCTAGTGTGTTTTAACAAATGCTGGTTCCTTGCTCACTTCCCTGCAACATAGAATAACCTAGAATTCAGAACTGAAGGGACTCTTAAAGATGGGAATTACTTGTTCAGGATCGTACAGCTACGTCTTCAGAGGAAGGAGTTGTCACTTAATACAGGTCTTCTGATTTCTCAGTCTTGTAGTATTTTTACTGTTTACATTCCTTTAGGCATTACATAGAGAAGCATTATGTAGACGACTGTGGTTTTCTGTTTTTTTTTGAAAGGACAAAATATGACAGTCTTATTAAGAAAAACAGTGTTTGCTATTCTGATTTTTGATAATCATGTGATCAACTTAGTAAACCTTGAGGCCATTCAAATCATGTATGTGAAGTTTTAAAACTACAAACATTTTCCCCATTTGTATTTATTAATTCTTAGTATACTAGTAGCATATTTATTACAGAAAAAATAAATTAGAAGCGTAAAGATAGGAGGATTTAAAACACCTATTCAGTCATAATCTAATTCAGATAAAATAACTCAACACCGTTTTGCAATATCATCCAATTATTTCCCACAAGTGGGATCTCTGATTTCTATAGTTCATTCTCTGATTATGTTTTTAAGACTTCTGATACATGTTCATAATTTGACTTCAGAAAGGGAATATATACCTGTTTACATTCTCATTAGAGAAAAATTATGCAATTTGGGAGAAGATGGCATTAATATCCCATTCTTCATTGAAGAATAGCAGTATATGGTATAAATCTTCTAGATTCTATATTTCTCTTCCTTTATGTGTTGTCACTTTTACTGTTTTAAATAGTGATATATCTGAAATAATTTTCAAAAGTGGGATTGTTTATAGCTACATATAATAAAGTATCTCTTAAGTCATGTTCATGTTATTTTTAAGTGTGTTTTGTGAGTTTTTCTTTTTTCTCTGCATGCAGTGAGTGGTAAATTTGCATGGAATGCTTGAAAAAAATAGAAGCACCAGAACGAATTGAATATGTTTGAATTATTATTTTTGTCATTTACCTTGATAGCTTAGAGACAGAGTCCTATTTTTGAGATAAAATTGGACCTATTAGCATGTCCTTACCTACTACTTCCTTGCCTTGTTAATTTTTCAGTTTCCATGATTAGCAAGATGTATCTCATAATTAACAAGATGTAAACTCTAATGCCATTTGCCATTTAGCCCTACATGTTGGTAAGATAATTGTAGGAACATTTTGAGAATTAAATTAGGTATTTTTTATGCTTTTGATTATTTGTAGTTCTTATTCCCATGCATGTGAATTTGACCAAAAGGGATAGCTATGTGTAAGATATCTTCAGATAATTTAAATAGGCTACTCTGTTTAAATTATGGTAATCTCATGTCATCAGATAATAGGAGTATAGATTTTAGATTTGAATAAACTATAAATACAGAGATAGATAATGTAGTCTTGCTTTTTGCTTGATGAAATAATCCCTTTCTAAATATCCTTGGTAGCTCTGAAGGAAAAGATATAATGGAACATTAATCTACATAAGTTCACAAACTAAGAGGAATATAAGATTTGGCTCTAAGGGAATTTATTCCATGTTCTTATGACATGGAATTAATGACAAAGCTTAACATGTTTTGGGTTCAGGATAATGCTTTGAGTCACTTTCTTACAGTGTAACACAAGCTGTGGATATTTCATTTACAGATTTACTTTAAAACCTATATGATAGATAATAGGGAAAAAGCTTTTCTGTTTCAGGTAGAAATTCTGTGTTAACTATAAATGAGGCTTTACAAGCTGCTGGAATAAAAATGGTGACGCTATAAAGGAAAGCTGGATCAGTACTTTAAATAGACACTTGTTTCTTAATGTCAATTTTTAAAGTGATGAAATACAAAAACTCTTAGCCATAAACCTTGCAGTTTTCAGCTGTTCAAAACAGTTTAAGCATGCATACCATCAAACAAGCTTGCTCCCTCCTTTTTAAAATCAAAGAACAGCATATCCTGTTAAAACAATGATTTTGATAAACATTGATACTTTCTCACATATCTTATCTTATTTTAACCAGGGGAATATTTATCAAATATTCCCCTAGTTAGAAGTTTTATGTAAATAGAGATCTCCATTTTCTAACACCTTATCTTAATATGCAAGTTTTTTACTTCAGTGCTTGATTAACTTTTGTCTTGCTGATGATCTGTTGAGCTTTGTACCTCAGAGCTGTACTAATCATCATAATCACTGTGCTTATTTGAATGTTTGGTACAGGAAGCGAGCAGCTGCAAAGCATCTAATAGAACGCTACTACCACCAGTTAACTGAGGGCTGTGGAAATGAGGCCTGCACGAATGAGTTTTGTGCTTCCTGTCCAACTTTTCTTCGTATGGATAACAATGCAGCAGCTATTAAAGCCCTTGAGCTTTATAAGATTAATGCAAAACTCTGTGATCCTCATCCCTCCAAGAAAGGAGCAAGCTCGGCTTACCTTGAGAACGCGAAAGGTACCCCTAACAACTCCTGCTCTGACATAAAAATGAATAAGAAGGAAGGACAAGGAGCAAGAGATGATTTTAAAGGTAAGATGTCCTCTTTAATTGAGAAAATTTTTGACTGAAAACAAGATTGGTGATGTAAATAATGTGTGAGATTTTGTTTTGTCTACTTGTGTGACATTAGGACATGATAGTATAGTGGAACTGATTTTTCTTTGTGTGTGGTAAAGGACAAAATAAGTTAAAGATTTAACTACGTTTTACTGTTATAAAGATCTCTGATTAGAAGCAGATTATACTCCAAAAGTTCCTTTGTTAATGATTGATTGGAACTTGTAAGCATTACAGTCAGGAAATATGTATTACTGGTAGTTAATCTCCCAAAGTAGGCTACAAAGTCAAGTCTACTAAATTATGGAATAGCTGGATGGAACATGTGGTATGAGTTGTGGAACCCAAGTACTATGCAGTGAAAAAATCAGAAAGAGGAAGCAAGGCAGCATTTTAAAATAGTTCCTGAAAAATAATTCAGTTTTTCCTTCTAATGTATTCTTTCCATATCCTGTTTATGTGCTGCCATAACCAGCACACTCATGCCACCAATAATCTTCATGTACCAGTGCCATTTTTTTCGTGCAGACTTCACTTTGTTTTCTCAATGATCCTGTGCTCCCAAATTGTTTAAAACTTTCTTTCCTTTTTTTTTTTATCCTGAAAACATTTATGCCCTCAGTGAATATAATGAGTATTAGTAAAAAGGTAATTAAATTTCCAAATGGCTGACAAGGCTTAGCCCCACCAGAGGTAATTGTATTTTCAAAGAGGAAGCTTTTTGTTTAAAATATACAGGCATACCTCGTTATATTGGGCTTGGTTTTACAGCACTTTGCGGATACAGTGTCTTTCAGAATTGAGGGTTTGTGGCAACCGTGCATCAGGCAAATCTATCAGTGCCATGTTTCAAACAGCGTTTGTTCACTTTGTGTCTCTGTTACATTTTGGTAATTCTCACAATATTTACAACTTTTTCATAATTATTGTTATTAGTGTTACTTTTGTTAATACAATCTCTGATCAGTGTTCTTTGATACTGTTGTAATTCTCTTGTGGTGCCACAAACTGTGCCCATATAAAGGTTGTGAACTTAATAAATGTGTGTATGACCAACCATTCCCCCATCTTTCTCCCTCTTCTCAGACTTCCCTATCCCCCGAGACACAACAATATTGAAATGAGGCCAACGTGTAATGCGCTCTAAGTATTCAAGGGAAAGGAAGACTTGCATGTCTCTCACTTTAAACCAAAACCTAGAAATGATTAAGCTTAGCAAGGAAGGCATGTTGAAAGCTGAGATAGGCTGAAAGTAGGCCTCTTGAGCCCAGTTAGGTGGTTGAATGCAAAGGAAAAGCTCTTGAAGGAAATTAAAAGTGCTCCTCCAGTGAGCACACGAATGGTAAGAAACCAAAACAGCCTTACTGCTGATATGGGAAAATTTTAGTGGTCTGGATAGAAGACCAGACCAGTCACAACATTCCCTTAAGCCAAAGTCTAATCCAGAGCAAGGCCCTTCAATTCTGTGACAGCTGAGAGAGGTGAGGAAGCTGCAGAGGAAAAGTTGGAAGCTGGCAGACAGAGGTTGGTTCATGAAGTTTAAGGAGAGAAGCCATCCCCATAACATAAAAATGCAAGGTGAAGCTGAAAGTGCTGGGGTAGAAGCTGCAGCGAGTTATTCAGAAGATCAAGCTAATATCATTAAACAAGGTGTCTATCCTAAACAACAGATTTTCAGTGTAGACAAACCAGCCGTCTATTGGAAGAAGAGGCCATCTAGGACTCTCACAGTTCAAAAGGAGAAGTCAGTGCCTGGCTCAAGGGTTCAGAGGTTCAGAGGTTCAAAGGACAGGCTGACGTTTTTTAGGGACTGATGCATGCAGCTGGAGACTAAGTTGAAGCCAGTGCTCATGGACCATTCTGAAAAATCCTAGGGTCTTTAAGAATTATGCTAAATCTACTCTGTCTGTGCTCTATAAACAAACAACAAAGACTGGATGGCAGCACATGTCTTTACAACGTGGTTTAATGAATATGCTGAGCCTATTGTTAAGATCGACTGCTCAGAAAAAATGATTCCTTTCAAAATCCTACTGCTCGTGGACAATGCACCTGGCCACCCAAGAGCTCTGATGGAGATGTACAACAGAACGAATGTTGTTTTCATGCCTGCTAATGCAACATCCATTCTGCAGCCCATGGATCAAGGAAGGAATTTCAACTTTCAAGTCTTATTATTTGCAGAATATATTCCTTAAGGCTATAATTGCAATACATAGTGATTCCTCTAATGGCTCTGGGCAAAGTAAATTGAAAGCCTTTGGGGAAGGATTCACCATTCTAGGTGCCATTAAGAACACTGTGATTCATGATTCATGGGAAGACATCAAACTATCAACATTAGCAGGGGTTTGGGAGAAGTTGATTCCAAACCCCATGGATGACTTGGAGGAGTTCAAGACTTGCATGAAGGAAGTAATTGCAGATGTGGTGCAAGCAGCAAGAGAACTGGAATTAGGAGTGCAGGCTGACGATGTGACTGAACTGCTACAATCTCTTGATAACATTTGAAACAGGTGCTTGTGGATGAGTAAGAAAGTGGTTTCTCAACATGGAATCCACTCCTGGTGAAGATGGTGTGCAGACTGTTGAAGTGACAACAAAGGATTTAGAATATTACTCACACTTAAGTTGATTAAGCAAGAGCTTTGACTCCAATTTTGAAAGAAGTTCTACTGTGGGTAAAACGCTATCAAACAGCATTGCATGCTACAGAGAAATAGTTTGTGAAAGGAAGAGGCAATCAATGCAGTAAACTTCATTGCTGTATTATTTTAAGAAATTGCCACAGCCACCCCAACCTTTAACAACCACTGTTGATCAGTCAGCAGCTGTCAAACATCAAGGGAAGACCTTCCATCAGTAAAAATATTATGTCTTGATAAAGCTCAGATGATGGTTAGCATTTTTTGCAATAAAGTATTTTAAATTGAGGTATGTACTTTTTTTTTTTTAGACATAATGCTAGTGAACACTTAACAGGTTACAGTATAGGGTAAACTTAATTTTATATGCACTGGGAAACCAAAAAATTCATTTGATCCACTTCATTGCAGTATTCACTTATTGTGGTCATCTGGAACCTTACCTGCAGTATATCCAAGGTATGCTTGTATATGAGTTACAGGATACCTACAAAGTTTTGTAACATCATATGAATTAAGTTTAAATTAGTTAGTGAAGTGGAATTCTGTTATACAGCTTTTCTATTTCCATATTAAAGCTGTTTTCATAACTTGGTAGAAGTTTGCTTCATAATGCATGGTTTTGTTACATAAATTAGCTCATACACTATGATTAAGTAGGTCAGTCTGTCAGTATGTATAATGAAGAAATTGCATTGACTCCATTATACACAGTTTCCTAGATACATGCACCACAGAGCAACATTTACTGATTATAGAATGTGCTGCCAGCTAGCCATAGGGGATTATATTACAGTATGCATGAACACATCTTTTTTCACTATGTGCTTCCTCTTAGAGGTGCTAACTGAATGGTTATCCCCAGTCTTTATGTGCTGTTTTTGCTCAAACCTGTGTGATGTAGCAGCTTCTTATACTTTCTTCCAATATGCTACTGTCCATCCCCCTTTTTCTGTCACTTTCTGTTTTTACTATAGTATTCTACTAGAAATTATAAATGTATTAAGTGCACTAATACTTTTTTTTTATTAAGGTATTATTGATATACACTCTTACGAAGGTTTCACATGAAAAAACAATGTGGTTACAACATTTACCCATATTATCAAGTCCCCACCCATACCCAATGCAGGCACTGTCCTTCGGTGTAGTAAGATGCCACAGATCACTATTTGCCTTCTCTGTGCTACACTGTTTGCCCCGTGATCCCATAAACCATGTGTACTAACCAAACTACCCCTCAATCCCCTTCTCCCACCCTCCCCACCTGCCCTCCCACACCCTTTCCCTTTGGTAACCACTGGTTCCTTCTTGGAGACTGAGTCTGCTGCTGTTTTGTTCCTTCAGTTTTGCTTCGTTGTTGTACTCCACAAATGAGGGAAATCATTTGGCACTTGCCTTTCTCCACCTGGCTTATTTCACTGACCTTAATATCCTCCAGCTCCATCCATGTTGTTGCAAATAGCAGGATTTGTTTCTTTCTTATGGCTAAATAGTATTCCATTGTGTATATGTACCACATCTTTATCCATTCATCTACTGATGAACACACTTAAGTTGCTTCCATATCTTGGCTATTGTAAAAAGTGCTGCAACAAACATAGGGGTGCATATGTCTTTTTGAATCTGAGAAGTTGTATTCTTTGGGTAAATTCCAAGGAGTGGGATTCCCGGGTCAAATGGTATTTGTATTTTTAGTTTTTTGAGGAACCTCCATATTGCTTTCCACAATGGTTGAACTATTTTCCATTCCCACCAGCAGTGTAGGAGGGTTCCCCTTTCTCTGCATCCTTGCCAGCATTTGTTGTCCTTAGTCTTTGTGATGCTGGCCATCCTTACTGGTGTGAGGTGATATCTCATTGTGGTTTTAATTTGCATTTCCCTTATGATTAATGATGTAGAGCACCTTTTAATGTGTCTGTTGGCCATCTGAATTTCTTCTTTGGAGAACTTCATATCCTCAGCCCATTTTTTAATCGGGTTATTTGGTTTTTGGGTGTTGAGGTGTGTTAAGTTCTTTGAATATTTTGGATGTTAACCTCTTGTCAGATATGTCATTTACAAATATATTCTACCATACTGTAGGATGCCTTTTTGTTCTGTTGATGGTGTCCTTTGCTGTACAGAAACTTTTTAGTTTGATGTAGTCCCATGAGCTCATTTTTGCTTTTGTTTCCCTTGCTTGAGGAGATGCGTTCAGGAAGAAGTTGCTCATGCTTATATTCAGGAGATTTTTGCCTATGTTGTCTTCTGAGAGTTTTATGGTTTCATGACGTACATTCAGGTCCTTGATCCATTTCGATGTTACTTTTGTGTATGGGGTGAAACAATAATCCAGTTTCATTCTCTTGCATGTAGCTGTCCAGTTTTGCCAACAGCAGCTGTCAAGAGGCTGTCAGTTCCCCATTGTATGTCCATGGCTCCTTTATCATATATTAATTGACCATGTATGGTTGGTTTTATATCAGGGCTCTCTAGTCTGTTCCATTGGTCTATGGGTCTGTTCTTGTGCCAGTACCAAATTGTCTTGATTACTGTGGCTTTGTAGTAGAGCTTGAAGTCATGGAGCATAATCCCCCATCTTTATTCTTCCTTCTCAGGATTGCTTTGGCTATTTGGGGTCTTTTGTGGTTCCATATGAATTTTTGAACTATTTTCTCTAGTTTGTTGAAGAATGCTGTTGGTATTTTGATAGGAATTGCATTGAATCTGTAGATTGCTTTAGGCAGGATGGCCATTTTGACAATATTAATTCTTCCTATCCATGAGGACGGGATGTGTTTCCAGTTATTGATATCTTCTTTAATTTCTCTCAGAGTTTCTGGTAGTTTTCAGAGTATAGGTCTTTCACTTCCTTGGTTAGGTTTATTCCTAGGTATTTTATTCTTTTTGATGCAACTGTGAATGGGATTGTTTTCCTGACTTCTCTCTCTGCTAGTTCATTGTTAATGTATAGGAATGCCACAGATTTCTGCATATTAATTTTGTATCTTGCAACTTTGCTGAATTCAGATATTAGATCTAGTAGTTTTGGAGTGGATTCTTTAGAGTTTTTTATGTATAATATCATGTCATCTGCAAACAGGGACAGTTTAACTTCTTCCTTGCTAATCTGGATGCCTTTTATTTCTTTGTGTTGTCTGATTGCTGTGGCTAGGACCTCCAGTACTATGGTGAATAGAATTGGGGAGAGTGGACATCCTTGTTTTGTTCCTGCTCTTGAAGGAAAGCTTTCAGTTTCTTGCTGTTAACTATAATGTTTGCTCTGGGTTTGTCATATATAGCCTTTATTATGTTGAGGTACTTGCCCTCTATACCCATTTTGTTGAAAGTTTTTATCATGAGGGATGTTGAATTTTGTCGAATGGTTTTTCAGCATCTATGGAGATAATCATGTGGTTTTGTCCTTCTTTTTGTTGATGTGGTGGATGACGTTGATGGATTTTTGAATGTTGTACCATCCTTGCATCCCTGGAATAAATCCTACTTGATCATGATGGATGATCTTTTTGATGTATTTTTTAATTCAGTGTGCTAATATTCTGTTGAGTATTTTTGCATCTATGTTCATCAGGGATATTGGTCTGTAATTTTGTTTTTCTGTGGTGTCTTTGCCTGGTTTTGGTATTAGAGTTATGCTGGTCTCATAGAATGAGTTTGGAAGTATTTCATCTTCTTCTACTCTTTGGAAATCTTTAAGGAGGATAAGTATTAGGTCTTCCCTAAATGTTTGATAAAATTAAGCAGTGAAGCCATCTGTCCCCAGGCATTTTTTTCTTGGGTAGGTTTTTGATTACCAATTCAGTTTCGTTCCTGGTAATTGGTCTGTTCAGATTTTCTGTTTCTTTCTGGGTCAGCCTTGGAAGGTTGTATTTTTAGAAAATTGTCCATTTCTTCTAAGTTGTCCAGTTTGTTAGCATATAATTTTTCATAGTATTCTCTCATAATTTTTTGTATTTCTGTGGTATCCATGGTGATTTTTCCTTTCTCATTTCTGATTCTGTTTATGTGATTAGACTCTCTCTTTTTCTTGATAAGTCTGGCTAGGGGTTTATCTATTGTGTTTATTTTCTCGAAGAACCAGCTCCTGCTTTCATTGATAATTTCTATTGTTTTATTCTTCTCGATTTTATTTATTTCTGCTCTAATCTTTATTATGTTCCTCCTTCTACTGACTTTGGTCCTCATTTGTTCTTCTTTTTCTAGTTTTGTTAATTGTGAGTTTAGACTGCTCATGTGGGATTGTCCTTCTTTCCTGAGAGAGGCCTGTATTGCATTATACTTTCCTCTTAACATGGCCTTCGCTGCGTCCCACAGATTTTGTGGTATTGAATTATCATTGTCATTTGTCTCCGTATATTGATTGGTTGATCTCTGTTTTTATTTGGTCATTGATCCAATGGTTATTTAGGAGCATGTTCTGAAGCCTCATTGTGTTTGTGGGATTTTTCATTTTCTTTGCATAATTTATTTCTAGTTTCATACCTTTGTTATCTGAGAAGCTGGTTGGTAAAATTTCAATCTTTTTAAATTTACCGAGGCTCTTTTTGTGGCCTAGTATATGATCTTGAAAATGTTCAATGTGCACTTGAGAAGAATATGTATCCTGTTGCTTTTGGATGGAGTGTTCTGTAGATTTCCGTTAGGTTTATCTGTTCTAATATGTTGTTCAGTGGCTCTGTCTCTTTACTTATTTTCTGTCTGGTTGATCTGTCCTTCAGAGTGAGTGGAGTGTTGAAGTCTTTTAGAATGAATGCATTGCATTGTATTTCCCCCTTTAATTCTGTTAGTATTTGTTTCACATATGTAGGTGCTCCTGTGTTGGGTGCATAGATATTTATAATGGTTATATCTTCTTGTTGGATTGACCCTTTTATCATTATGTAATGTCCTTCTTTGTCTCTTGTGACTTTCTTTGTTTTGAAGTCTATTTTGTCTGACACAAGTACTGCAAATTGTGCTTCTTTCTCCCTATTAGTTGCATGAAATATCTTTTTCCATCCCTTCACTTTTAGTCTGTGTATGTCTTTGGGTTTAAAGTGAGTCTCTTGTATGCAGCATATAGATGGGTCTTGTTTTATCTGTTCAGTGACTCTGTCTTTTGATGGGTGCATTCAGGCCATTTGCATTTAGGGTGATTTTCAATAGGTATGTACTTACTGACATTGCAGGCTTTAGATTTGTGGTTACCACAGGCTAAAGGTTTACTTCCTTACTATCTAAGAGTCTAACTTAGCTCCCTTAATATGTTATTACAAACACAGTCTAAAGGTTCTTTTTTTTTCTTCCTCCTTTTTGTTTTTCCTCCATTCTTTATATATTAGGTATCATATTTCATATCTGTACTCTTTGTCTATCCCTTGATTGACTTTGGATATAGTTATTTTAAATTTTGCATTTGCTTAGTAATTAACTGTCCTACTTTATTTATTGTGGTTTTATTACCTCTTGTGACAGCTATTAGACCTTCGGAACACTTCCATCTATAGCAGTCCCTCCAAAATACACTGTAGAGGTGGTTTGTGGGAGGTAAATTCTCTCACCTTTTGCTTATCTGGAAATTGTTTTATCCCTCCTTCAAATTTAAATGATAATCTTACTGGATAAAGTATTCTTGGTTCATGGCCCTTCTGCTTTATTGTGTTAAATACATCATGCCACCGCCTTCTGGCCTGTAAGGTTTCTGTTAAGAAGTCTGATGATAGCCTAATGGGCTTTCCTTTGTATGTGATCTTATGTCTCTCTCTGGCTGCTTTTAATAGTCTGTCCTTATCCTTGATCTTTGCCATTTTAATTATTATATGGCTTGGTGTGGTCTTCCTTGGGCCCCTTGTGTTGGGACATCTGTACATCTCCATGGCCTGAGAGATTATCTCCTTCCCCAGATTGGGGAAGTTTTCAGCAGTCACCTCCTCAAAGACACTTTCTATCCCTTTTTCTCTCTCTTCTTCTTCTGGTACCCCTATAATGCGAATTTTGTTCCGTTTGGATTGGTCATACAGTTCTCTCAATATTCTTTCATTCTTAGAGATCCTTTTTTCTTTCTGGGCTTCAGCTTCTTTGTATTCCTCTTCTCTAGTTTGTATTTCATTTATCGTCTACTCCACCCTATCTAATCTGCTTTTAATACCGTTCATTGTGCTCTTCAACAATTGGATCTCCAACCGGAATTCATTCCTGAGTTCTTGAATATCTTTCCGTACCTCCATGAGCATGTTAATGATTTTTATTTTGAAATCCCTTTCAGGAAGAGTCATGAGGTCGATGTCATTTAAATCTTACTCAGGAGTGGTATTAATAATTTTACTCTGAACCAGATTTGTTTGGCGTTTCATATTTGTATATGACGACCTCTACTGCCCAGAAGCTCTACTGCCTGGAGCTGCTCAGGCCCTGAAACAATGTCGGGTGTCGCAGGGCAGTTGTATTGGTGCCTGGGGAGAGGAAAGAGCTGTTTCCTGCTTCCCGGCTGCTGTGCCTGTCTCCACTGCCTGAACCAGTGGGCTGAGCACACAGGTATAAGCCTCTATGCTTTGTGTTTGTAGTTGCTGTAGACAGGTTTTCCCTCTGGCTGGCCTAATGCCAGGGTAGGGTTTGCCAGTTTGCGAGCCAGGTGGGGCTGGCCAGGAGAAAGGCACAATAGGCTGCATATCACGGAGAGGGTCCTTGAAGCTGTGTAGCCAGCCAGGGATCTGGCACACCTGAAGATCGTCTAAGGAGGAAGATTTCTTTTTCCTCCTTAAATATGAGAGTCTGTATGGCAACGCTCCCAACCTGCTGGGTAGAGTGCACCCAATTTTGTCTACCTGTCCTCTCTCCTGAGCAGTAAGCTCTGTGCAATCCTTGCCCCTTTAGCAGCCCTCTTGGTAAGGGCTTCCTTGTTAGGATGTCTCTCAGGCTGCCCACATTTCTTTTGTCCCAGAGCAGCCAGATATGGATCCCTGCTTTCCACAAGTGGCTGGAATCTCAGTTTCTCCAGGAATTTTGCCTGTCTTAGCTTTCCAACCCCGTAATCACGAGAGTATCATGCAAGCACCATGTAATGTAGGTTTGTGCTCCCAGAGCAGATCTCCGGAGTTAGGTATTCAGCAGTCCCAGGCCTCCACTCCCTCCCTGCTCCATTTCTCTTCCTTCTGCCAGTGAGCTGGGGTGGGGGAAGGACTTGGGTCCCTCTGGGCCACAGCTTTGGTATGTTACCCTGTTCTGTGAGGTCTGCTCTTTTCTCCAGGTGCATGCAGTCTGGCGCAGTTCTCTTTCCTGTTGCTCTTTCAGGATTAGTTGTATTAATTATATTTTCATATTGTATGCGGTTTTAGGAGGAAGCTTCTGTCTCACCTCTCACACCGCCATCTTTAATCTCTTTCCTAATACTTTTATTTTGATTGATAATTGTTTGTTACATCTAGTTAAAAGTTCTATAGGTATTGAATAGTCTGCCCAAACTGTTTTTGCAGAAGAAATTTTTTCAGTGTAAAATTTTGTAACATAACAGTATTTTCAGGAACACACATACATATCAAGATATACAGGTATATCATACAAAAATGTCTCAATGTTTTCTCATAATATCTCTTTCTATTGATACCCAAGCTTTATAAATGTTTATATCCGTAATTACAATGTCTTTAAACTAATTTATATTTATGTCTGAAAAACTCAGCTCAGTTCAACATCTTAAAAAAACACTAGGAAAAGTTTCATATATTTTATGTAGAATTAATGGAATATCAGAATCACCTAAGTTGTTCTGAGGAGTATAACATGTCAAGGAAGAGTATGGGTCTAGAATATTGTTGTCCCTGAGATAGGCCATTTTACTGCATTCATAATAACTCTTTTTTAACAACCTAATGACTAGGACACAAAATGTTTTTCATCCTAACAGAATAGTTATGTGACAGTAGTAGTATTTATTTACTGTGCTTTGGTTATTTTAGGAAATTAGATAGAAGTTTTGCGTTGTCTGGTAAGAAGGTATTTATAATTTTTTCCAGTTAAAATTACTGAAAAGTGAGGTAAAAGTTAGCTGTTTCACACTTTTCAGGCAGAAGAAGCCTATGTAGGTTTCCCCCGCCTCTCTGAAAGTAAAGCTTTCGTTTCTCTGAAACCTTTCTTCAGGTAAGCTGAAATGGTGTAAAGTGAAGAAGAATTACCATTAACTTACATGGGAAGTTTTTTGAGTATTCCCAGACCCCAGAAAAAAACTTTTGATGGGCTTTTCTGTTACCTTAGGACACATCTAGCTAACAGCTGTACAAAATAAATCGAGATAAGCACAGTCACAGACACAGTGCAAAACTATGGCAGCCAGATGTTGAGATGCTGAGTGTAGTTCCCAGTGAAGGAGTTTGGCACTGCCACTAACTGTTGGGGCCTGTGCTGCCTGTAATGGCTCACTTTAAAACAAAAACTGAACCCTATTTTTGTTTTTCACCTGTTCTTGTAAAGCAAAATTCCTCTTTAGATTTGTTTAGTTAGTGAAAACAGATACGTACTAATGTAGTTCTTTTGTAAGAAAAGAAGTGGTGTACAACAACCTCTTGAAAAGTGGTCAATACCTGTATATCCTTAATAGAACAAACCTGAAGATAAGTTCTAAAGAGTTAAGGCCCATTAAAAAAATCTCTACAGGTGTTGACAGTCTGGTAAGGACCAAAGATCAAATTTGTGGTGTGATAAAATTTGATACTGTTGTCGCTCAACTTTTAGAGGCTGTTTATTCAGTAATCACATGCATTTTATATTGTCTCTTACTGTGAAGCAAATACACTAAAGCAGAGGTGGGAGTCATATTAAGAAATTTTATGTATCATAGAAAACATGTATAAGGGTTCTTTTGTCACAATGGAGATAGAGCCAAATGACTAAAATTATCTTCTGCCTGAGTGTTTAATGACAAGCCTATCACTCTCTTGATGAAAGACCAGATGAAGAGTTTTGTCAGTATTGTTTGACCAATATAATCTCCATAAAGTTCATAGATAAAATAAATTATTTGTTCTCTTTCCTGCAAAATAACATATCTGAATAGTTTATTCAAAATAACAAAAGCTTTATTTGGGGGTGTTTTTTGTATTCTGCAATTCGATAGTGTTTTTACTGGCCTGCTTTGTACCGCCTTATGAAAAATGGTCTTGAAATATTAGTAAATATGATTTTTCTTAATTTGAAGGACAATTTTATAATTTGTTTAGGGACATGATCTTTGGGTAATTTGAAGATGATATTAGCTTATTCCGTATATCTATTAATAAAAATTAGTAAAAATGATTCCTTTTTCTACTGAAAATATGAGTTAATCATATTTTCCCCCGTTAACTGGGAAAACAAACTCAGAAATCTATCAGGAGACTGCTATTTAGGTCATTGGCAGACCTGAGTCACATGCTGTCCTCCAAGTACAAATGGGGATTGAAATACTAGTGTTTAGTTTTTAAGAGTTTCTGTTATAATGGCATGTCAGGGAAGAGAGGGTGAATAGATTTGGAGTTTTCCCAGCCTGCAATGTTTACCCAGAAACACCAGAAAGCTGGGGGAAGACAGCAGTTTCAGAAGATCACCCTTCAGATACAGAATGATTATAGTACTTTAGTTTGGAGTTAGAAATAACCACAATAGAAATTTTAAGTTGATGTATCCATGTAAACTAAACTAGTATAACTCATAACACAAACCTTTTTTTGGGTACTGCCCAGCATTGAACATAGCCCTCTTTCTGTCAGTTGAGAATGAGGTAGGTCCATTGGTTGGTCATTAAAGGTTTCATATCCTTTCTGTAATTGGTCAGTTTTGCCTGTGAACAAACATTTGAGTGCTTTCAGTAATGCCAGACATATATGGTAGCCATTAGAGATCACAAAAAACACACAAATACACAAACAAATAACATGGAGCTTTCAAGTTTTTGAATTATCTCTACCCAGAGTATTATAGTTGATTATCAACTTACTGTCTTCTGTTTAAAGGTTATTTCACTTCTTTTATTAATGAAGCTATTGACTATAGCATTTGAATTTTTTTTTATCTCCAGTTATCTGATATTCATGCATATCATAAAAGAAAAAATAGTGTTACTGAGACAATTTCTCAGCTTTGGTAAGTGAAATTTTGTAATTACAGGCTTATCTCACACAATAAGTGAGAAAAATGTGTGATGAGGGTTTTATTTGTTTTTTTGTAATAGATCATGAGCATGAGTATTATATCTAAGGTAATTTTTAAATGTTGTTTTTTTTCCTTTTTTAAATTGAAACTCATGGTAAGTGTCTGGAAGTTTTACGATTTGAGGTGTTAAATCTATAAGATGTCAATTGTATCATGTTCCCAAGCACTGGGATTTACTTCTGTTTGAATTTGAATGCTTTAAATGTTTTCCACTCAGTCACTTTCTATGAAAAAGTCAAATGTTAAGCAAGTTCAGATCATACAGCACGAAGTAAATTAACATCTGAGTTGTTGACTCCAAGATGACAGCTGGAAGTTATTAAAAACAGCATGTTAAAATTCACTTTTTTTGTGAGGTATGTGCTTGTATTTTTTTTCTCGAGTAAGAAAACTATAAGAGAAAGAACACATGAAGTTTTTCTCATGTGTTTCATCCAGTAGCACTCCCCTTGAGAACTAATGCATTCCATAACCTCCAGCTTTACTCTTCATTGAGTCTATGTACAGACTTAAGTTTTGTTGGTGAAGTAAATGAGAGCTGTAAGTTTGCCAGGTATTGTGTGAAAGGGAATACTAACAAGTATAAGAACAGTCAGTCAACTGGCAAAAAGGTGGTGATGGCGGCCTAATATACCACGTTTAGAGAGAGATGTGAGCGAGAAGAAAGTTGCCCCCCAGCAACTGCTACAAACTCCCCCTGCAGTGGTCCAGGACTTCAGATACTTTTATGTCAAAAATCCTTGAAATAGTCTCTTTTTTGTTTCTTCCATGATTCCATTAGAATTTCAACTTAACATTACTGTAACTGAAAATGTGTAATAAACTGGTATCAGTCTGACCTTTCACTGCCTCTGTCATTTTTACCTTTTATGATATTAATTCTTTATGAGGGAGAATGGATACAATAGAAAAACATAATAAACTTTCTTGAAGTTAAGTATTAGCAGCTGCAGAAACAATGGTAGTATATCTGATTATCTTAGTTATAAAATTTATATTAAGAGAAAAGTACCAGGAAAGATTAAGTATAAGTAAGAGGGGTAGTCATTACTGGTATTTTAAAGACTCTGAAGACAAGATGGGGAAAGGTAATATTAGTAAGGATCTGCTAGACTGCAGTATTAAGTACACCCCAGGAAGAGTACTAGGTTATGAAAGAGGAAATTTATTTCTAGCTCACCTTACCAGCCATGATATTATGGCTGGTAAGTTCTGCTTCACATTCAGAGGTGCAGGTGTAGTGGCATTGTAATCTTTAACACTTGCTTTCAGTTGCCATCCTGGAAGCATCATCCCATTAGCCAGAAGGAGGAAAGTCCAGGCCTGAAAATAGGGCTTGCCTCAAAAATGCTCAGAAAGCAGCAAAATTTGGTCCAACTCTGTGTCTAGGAAGGAAAGGTAGTAGATTTTGATGACTGAATTTTAGTTCTCTATTTTACCTGACTGCACATAACTTGCCTCTTCCCATTCTATTGTTTTTTATTTCTCTGTAACTATTTCTTGTCACTTTGTAAGATTCCAACCTGATAATCTGGCTACAGATGAAGGGTCTTGTCAACTTTGCAGCTTGTGAGAAATGGTATATTAATCATCTCAGTCAACAACAGAATGGCCACCCTGGAAAGAACTAAGAAGGAAAACCCAGAAGGAACTAGTTAGCTTTTAATATACAGTTAACCCTTGAATTACAGGTTTGAGCTGTATGGGTCCACTTATAGGCAGATTTTTTTTAATAAATACATTGGAATTTGGGGGGGAAATTGAAAAAATTTGAAACATTTTCTTTAGTTTATTATAAAGCATATAGTATATATAGGATATGTGTTAATTGGCTCTTTATGTTTTCTGGTCAACAGTAGGCCATTAGTAAAATTTTGAGGAGTTATACATGGAGATACAACTGTGCAGAAGGTTGGTGCCCCAGCCCCTGTGTTGTTCAAGGCTCACTTGTATCCAAAAATAAGACTAGCTATTTCCAAAAGAGGATACTGAAGGAACCTTTCATAAAACCTTGCTGCCTTAGTCTTTTGAGAACAGAGTAGTAAAATGAGGAAGAAATCTCTCAGTACTGTTTCTGCTCTAAAGCAAGGTTGTAGGAGGTGTGATCAATCAGCACATAATATCTTGACTCATAAAGCTGCATGTTAATAAATACTGGGATTATAGAAAGAGATTGAGCTCATTAAAAGCTATGCATTATTGATAGAATGTAGAAGAAAGGGTAAGGTGGTTGCTATTACTAGTTCACTGAAAAAAATAGGTAAGCATAATGTTTATTGAAAATAAATATTAGAATTTTTTTAAGACCTATAAATCATAAATGATACTGAGTGCAAAATGTTTGGCTACTTTACCTTTCACTAGAGTTTATTAAAACAAACATACTGTGAAAATAAATTTCTTTATTTTCTTCTAATTTTCTAGATGTGACTTACCTAACAGAAGAGATCGTATATGAAATTCTGGAATTATGTAGAGAGAGAGAGGATTATTCCCCCTTAATCCGTGTTATTGGAAGAGTTTTTTCTAGTGCTGAGGCATTGGTACAAAGCTTTCGGAAAGTCAAACAACATACCAAGGAAGAACTGAAATCTCTTCAAGGAAAGGATGAAGACAAAGATGAAGATGAAAAAGAAAAAGCTGCATGTTCTGCTGCTATGGAAGAAGATTCAGAGGCCTCTTCCTCAAGGATAAATGATACCTCTCAAGGAGATAACAACTTACAAAAATTAGGCCCTGATGATGTGTCTGTGGACATTGAGGCCATTAGAAGAGTCTACACCAGATTGCTGTCTAATGAAAAAATAGAAACTGCCTTTCTCAATGCACTTGTATATTTGTCACCTAATGTGGAATGTGACTTAACGTATCACAATGTATACTCCCGAGATCCTAATTATCTGAATTTATTCATTATTGTAATGGAGAATAGAAATCTCCACAGTCCTGAATATCTGGAAATGGCTTTGCCGTTATTTTGCAAAGCAATGAGTAAGCTACCCCTTGCAGCCCAAGGGAAACTGGTTAGACTGTGGTCCAAGTACAGTGCAGACCAGATTCGGAGAATGATGGAAACATTTCAGCAACTTATTACTTACAAAGTCATAAGCAATGAATTTAACAGTCGAAATCTAGTGAATGATGATGATGCTATCGTTGCTGCTTCAAAGTGCTTGAAAATGGTTTACTATGCAAATGTAGTGGGAGGGGAAGTGGACACAAATCATAATGAAGAAGATGATGAAGAGCCCATACCTGAGTCCAGCGAATTGACACTTCAGGAGTTACTAGGTGAGGAAAGAAGAAACAAGAAAGGTCCTCGAGTGGACCCACTGGAAACTGAACTTGGTGTTAAAACTCTGGATTGTCGAAAACCACTTATCCCTTTTGAAGAGTTTATTAATGAACCACTGAATGATGTTCTAGAAATGGATAAAGATTATACATTTTTCAAAGTAGAAACAGAGAACAAATTTTCTTTTATGACATGTCCCTTTATATTGAATGCTGTCACAAAGAATTTGGGATTATATTATGACAATAGAATTCGCATGTACAGTGAACGAAGAATCACTGTTCTCTACAGCTTAGTTCAAGGACAGCAGTTGAATCCGTATTTGAGACTCAAAGTCAGACGTGACCATATCATAGATGATGCACTCGTCCGGGTAAGTGGGGCTGCTACTTAAACATTAGTATTAGAATAGCTACCAAATTATGGGGAGATTGTGACACAGATCAGTGAATTCATTTTGTTAAGTGACTCTTTGAAAAAATAATGTGATGTTATATAGTATAGGAACACATGGACATTTTTTATTGTAAATGTATTATGCTTTTGTCATTTTTGTCCCAGTTTATAAATGTATTACACAAATTGTTGGTTGTCTTGTGTAATGATCACTCTCTCTTTGAAAAATAGTAGAATTTCTAGATATTGACACTAACCCCAAAAGTTTCTCCATTCAGGAGACAAGTGGATGTTGGGGAAAGAGGAGAGTAAAGGAACAAGAGGATTGTAGAGATACCCAGTAATACGTAAGGATGTCAAGTCTTAACTGGGAAAAGTTGTGCAATAAAATCACACCATAAAATAATAAATATGTGGAAAAGCTCCACCACGTAAAATTCAGAGTTGCATTATTGTGAAGTTGATGAAGTGGACCGAGCAGGTTGGTGCATGCTGCCTGTAAAGTAAGAGTTCCTGCCGGGTCACTCAGAATGTCCCTGTATAGCCTGTCTTGATTGTGGTAGTTTTCTTCCTACTCAAATATCCATATGGACTACTCTGGGTCTTGGAATTGGTTGGAACTTATGGGAAAAAAAACAACAGCTATTCCAGGAATTTTAAGATTAATGGTGCCTGTATCATCAACCCAATCCGGAGACTGAGCTGGGATTCTAATGGGAACACAGGTACCCACCTTCTAAGTTCCTGTTTAGATGGGTTGCCTTTTGTTCATTCCTTCCCTTCACTGTGAATAAGAATTTTAGTGCCTCCATTTAAGAATTTGGGCCTGGCCAGAAGAAACCAATCACCAATCACATAATAAAATTTGTATCTGTCATAGGGTGCTTTATCTCAGGGTTTTACTGTATTCATAATACTTAGACGATACCAGTCACTGATAGTTACTTTTTCATCAACTTACAAGTAAAATTTAATGTCAACTAAGATTTATAGTCAGCCCTCCATACTAATAAAGAATAAGAACCAACAGACAACTAAGAAATAGTGGTATTTATTTTAAAACATATTTTAGTTTTAGAATGGTCTTGTCTACATCTGACAATTCATAAAACTATAAACCAGTGGAAAAAGTTGTTTGATATCTCAGAAATTTAAAAGTTACGGAGGTTCTGTGTCTTCTTTCTGTTACTGGTTTTTAAAAATAATCAAATACGTTTCAAGTGTTGAAAAAAGTTTCTACATTTTTTAAGCAACTCAGGCAGTAAGCAGACAGAAAAGGGCATTAAATTGCTTGGAGTAATTATTGTTTCTGGTGCCCTTTTTATTTTACATAGTTTTGAGCTACATGAATAATAAGTATACTTAACTGATTATCACGCAGACAGCAACTTACTTCACAATTAAGCAGAATACTAGGGTATCATGTAAGGACGTGAGTGATGTTTTATGGAAACCATATTGACGTCTGTCTATGAACTTACATGTTAGAGCAGAGCTGCAAATCCCAAAACTACACATTTTATGATTGCACATTTTATGCTTCTTGGGTTTTGATCATTTCATCCTTTCCAGCAAAAGCTATTGCTAACCATTAAAAAGCAATAGAATGAATCTCTGTAAAATTCAATTCAGAGCTTTAAAAAATTGTCCACATTCCTTATCTGCTTCTGCTTAGAAATCTACCCAACCTTAATATCCTCTTCATACTGTTTTCCCAAACCTTAGTAAAAGTAAAGCTGAGAACCAACAAAATTTAGGTATTTGTTGTGTATGTACTTTATTCTAGTTTCTAAATTATCATCTAGGATTTTGGAGAAACAATCATTTTGGCTTAATAAGGCCTTCCTTTAAAATGAACTGAGCTTTGTAATTACGTTAAAATTATTTTTTAAATTATTTTTAAAAAGTTGTTTGTTTTTGGATTAATTATATCCAAACTGAATATTATGATTTGACCTATTATAAATCAAGATTCATTAGATAATATCTGTACTGGTATATTTTTCTTACCAGTTCACAAAAGTAGCTCACTTCAGATATCCTGTGTGTGGGACACTTTGTTAAGTAGAGATGTAAAGGTGAATCATGACCACTGAGAAACTTCTTAGGGGCTCTAAATGCTCACACTAAGTAGATTTTATTTACTCTTAATTCTTCCCTTTCTTCCCCCTCTCCCCCATTTAGAAAAATATATATATAATGTGAAAAGGTTAGAAAAATAAGCATCAGAGTAGGTCCTGGAAGTCAAATTGATAATCTGCCTGTATTTTTAGAAATATTCACAGCAAGTGATAATTCTGATGAAGTCATATTATTTTACTAACAAAAAGTAGATTTACAACAAAAAGTAGTTTTAATGTCATTTTCTCGGGTGAACATTAAAAAGTACTGATGGATTTTTAATATTCCCCCAAGGATCGACATTGCTTTTTTTTTTTTTAAGTCTCATTCTTCCTTTTATATCACAGTTTGACAAAATAAACTCATTGAACACTTTCTTATGACCTGCTGATTTTGAACTACAGAGTAGGGCTGGGAAGAGAAGATGAATTGAAAAACTTCACAGTGAACTGAATATTAATAAAATGATTAAGGTTATAGGATCCTAGACTTTCAAGAGCAAAACAGGCCTTAGAGTTCATCAACTCATTAGTTTATAAATAAAGCTCAGGAAATAGTGATTACCTGTGTGACACTGTTGAGTATGTTTTCTATTGGGTCTTATTTTTCAGTTATTGATTGATTGTAAAATTGTAAAACTGCCTTGGAGGGTGAGAGAAAGATAGTAACTTCAATTAATAATTACAGTTTTTTTTTAAAGGAAAATATGTTCATCCCTTTCCTGTGTACTGTGTAATTCAAACCAGACTAGCAGGTTGGTCCTAACTAATTTTCAGAGGAACTGCCTTTGTATGACAACAGAAGAATTAGTGTTTACAGTATTTTATCTAAGATACCATTGATTAGGATACACTGTTATTTTATTACTACTAAAAAAAGAAATGCTGCCAATTAGTTGTAAGATGCTATCAATTGTATGGTATATCCTGATTTCAGAGATGTTAAAATGTAAAAACAGAAGTGAATTTTATAATTAATGAAATAAGATAAAATGTATAAGTTTCACAAATATCTCAGAATCATTTAAGAGCCACCCCACACCCTTAAGTTACTCAAATATTCCCTCTAGGATTTATTTTCACTATTTGGTGTTATTGTCCCTTAAAAAATAGTACAGTGATAAACATGAGCTCACAGCTCAGCTTCCATTTGAATGAAAAAAATCCTGATGAGATTTTTACAGTATTTTACTAAAAATGTTAATCTGCTTTTGGGTTCTTCAGTTGTCATTTTTCTTAGACAAAGCATTCTCAAGGGAAGAGGGTATAAAATTTTTTTTAATTACTATTTTTATGTTAGGATATAGAGTGTATGAGTATCAGGAAAGAAGACAGTATTGCCGTCTATGATCAGCCCCAAACTGCCATTCACATCTGAATGTGAAATTTATTTTTAAAAAATAAAAATCTAAGGTTCTGCCTTCTAGAGATTCAAATTGGGAACTCTGTTGGGGAGCCTAGGAATCTATATTTCTGGTAGTACTCTGTATATTTTGATAAAGTCAGACTGCAAACCAGTATTTGGGAAGGTGGCTATTAGTACAATTTATATATACATATTTATTGAGGCCATTTTTACACACAAGTATATGTTAGGAAATGGCAGCCTTTAAGAAGGTGGTGAAGATAGCAGACTAAGAGGAGGAGTTGATGGTGATATGAACATGTTTCAGATTAACCAAGGAGGGCTCCAAAGACCATAAGGAATGTCTGATAAACAGAATTGGACAGGGAAGTCCCAAAATAGGCACTAGCACTGCCAAAAGTCGTAGGCACAAATAAAGAGATTCTGTTCAATCCCCTCTAAAAATCACTCACTCACTGTTTCTGGGCTCAACCAGCACTATCTACCCCAGCTCCTAGCATTTTCTTTGGCAAACTCCCTTAGTTATTACTGAAACAAAACTTGATTCTTCTATTTATCAATTGACCTACAAGGCTTTAAGACTAAGATTATTCTGTGCTGCTCTGGGTATGGTTAATTGTATCGTATACAGTCTTATACTGTGTTAATACAATGAACAGGTACTGTTTCTTTGATTTAATCTAATTCAGATGAAGAACTTCACGCCTGATTGATGTCCTCAAAGTAAAATAGAATGAAGTAGATCTCCATAAATTCTCAGCACCGAACGAGACTTGTCCAGCTCCTTAGTATTACATGTGAGGAAAGTGAAGTTCAGAAAGATTCTGGCCTGTAGACATTGATAGAACTGGAAGTAGAACTTAGGGTTCCTGTCTTACAGGCAGATATGATTATGTGATTTGGCTATTACCCAAACATCTAAACCTTACATTTAAGATATAAAGACTTTCTTGTTTATAAAGAAATGAAAACACTTAATATTAATCTGGATAATCTAAAAATCTCAATCTAGTCCATAGTTTAAACATACTCACTAGCAAAGTGTTAACCATAGCCTAAAAAATTGACTGAAGTAATTTAAACCAGCCATTCTTAGGGATCCTAGGCATTCTTAAATTTTATGGCTATTTTATCTGAATACTACTAATACTTAAATATCCATACCATTAAGGAATTTTTTTTAACTATTGATAAGAATGGATTTGCATGAGTAGCAGCTCAGGATACTTTAAAATCTTTAAGATTAGGGTTTTCCTATTGACTCTTGTAAATCTGGCAAGTATTTTTATATTAAAATGTTATCCTGCCTAGTCATTCTGAGAATGCTTTGGTATCAGGTCCATATATTTTTTTAAATTATCTCTATGATTTCATCATCATGGCCAAATAAAAGATCAGAAATTGAAAGTCATTTTATCCATCAATTGATGAAGTCAGGAGTCTTAGTAAAAAGAGGAAGTCATATAAGTAAGAGGTAGATGTCACTACAGTCTATTTTTATTTTCTCCCAGTAATCTGTGTTTTGTCATTCTTTATATTACATTAATAAAAAATATACCCTACTTTAAGAAAACCTGTATATAAAAGTCCAGTTCTCATATACTAAGTGAATTCAAGGATGCATACAAATTCTCCTTTCAGCATGTCCACTGACATTCTTCCAATTCCTAAATACCCTGTTAGCATTCAAGATAGCTTTTGATTTTAAAAATTGTTTTAAATGGAATGTGTCTTTTACATAAAGTGATGTACTTTACAGTTTAATTCTTTAGTCATTAATTGAACAATGGACTGGAAGTGGATATTTTTAAGAAAAAAATTAATGCAGCCCTTAATGGCCTTTGTCAAAATGATACCACTAAGTTTTATGTTTGTTAAAAGTAAGCATTTTTTAAAATGTAGGCTACTCAGTATACATAAATGCTGCATTATCTTATAGAACTACTTATGTGTATCTGAAAATGATCATCTATGATAGATAATGGGAAATTCTCACCTACAGAATTCAGTTCCCACCATTTTTCAAATCATTACTTTTACATATTTACATTTGAGTACCATGTTGACTCTGAAAGTAATAACATTTATTGTAAAAAAAATTGAAAATACAGAAACATAAAGAAAGTAAAAATCACTCATGCTGGTCATTGAGAGGCAGTAAAACAGTAGTTAAGAGCTTTCTACCTGGAGTTTACTAATTCTGACTTGAGCAAGTTATTGAATCTTACTTGAGGGTCTTCATGAAATGGGATTTATAATGTTACTAACCTCATATGGTTGTAGTGAAAATTACAAATGAGTTGATAAATGTAAAGTGCTTCAAATAGAGCCCCCAAGTGCTGTATGTTATTGTTACATTATTACTGGAATATTTTTGTTCTATAATGTCTTCAGTCACTATGTTTTTAGACAAACCTGATAAAAATTATAGGACCAATAAAATTAAAAGTAACATAACAATAAGGACAAGAGCTAGTATTTATAAAGCATTGTTGTATAGAGAATATATTTAAATGCTTCACATTTATTAACATTCTAATTTTAAAGGTGAAACTACACAAAGTTATATGTTCACAATTATAAATCTGCATTAAATTGTATTAAAATCTGGCATTCAAGATGTGGAACAGTAGATTGATAGGAATGGACCCAGCAAGTAATATTAAGAATGAAGATGAATTTGCTTCAGTTTTCATATGAAGTGTCTCAGGTTTTTAACATATTTTAGAACACAGGGCCTCTGAATCCTGTAGAAACTACACCAGATCTTTTAAAAATATATATCATTGTACTTAGCTTCCATTTATGAATGTTAATAAGGAAGAGTTACAGGAAGCATAATTTAGATAGCATATAATTGTTTTTCACCTTGGAATGCATGGTACTTGCTATAAGCAGTTTTGTCTTTGTGTTGTAAGGGCATATATAAAAACTGACTTAATGGTGCTTTAGGCAAGTGGGAACTGGGAGAAGGAAACTAGGAATGGGTTTTGTGGCAATGAGAGATGTTGGACTGATGGATAAACCACATTTGAGCTAAGATTATATTTCTAACTTAGTCCTCAAATTCTTTATAGTCTGTGGCTTAAAGCAGGTTTCCAGCTGGAACTATTTTTTCCCCAAGGTTTTTTCAAAACATGGGACTAAGTTGTAAAGTCAAATTATGAACCTTTTGTTCAAAGAGCAAAGTTGTTTTAAAAGGGAGCAAGCATGTTGTATTATCTTAATATTGCACACTCTAGAACTCTTTCACATATATTTTTATTTAAGCCTTCACAACTTTATGAAAATGAAGAGAACTATCCCTCCCTTTTTTTTCTATGCAGATGTTTAAACTGAAGCTTAATTTGAGTTGCTTGCTAAAATTTAAAGGTTAAAAGTTAAGTGAAAGTTGGGACTAACACAGTATTCTGGCTCAGTCTTTCCACAACATTCTGTCTCAAAAATAAATTAATCTTAATATAATTTGGCATAAAAATGACCTTGTAAATGTTGGGGACTACTGTCGTACAGGGCAGACATTCTTCAAAGCTAAAGATTTCTAAATTCACAGAATGTAAAATCCAACAGTTGAAGATACTCAGGAGATCATTTTGGCCTTTGTTCTTTAAACAATTTTGATTGCAACACCTTGTAAAAGATATTTTACATAGCATCATTACATGCATGTATGTCTGTAAGTATAACAAAGTTTCACAGAATAATAGATACCAGTACTATGTGGAATGCATTCTGATTTTTTTCCATTATTGGTTGGAAACTACTACTTGAATTGGACTTTGCAATAATGAGTTGCAGTTGGCAGTTTGAAACACATTGATCTAGCTGGGCAAATGACCTGATTCATGGATTTATGAGATTTTATTTGATTTTTTTATAGACACACTGGAATGTCCTAACTAGTGCTGTGACCTGAAGTAATTACTTTAGAACTATAGTACACTTATTCTGATGATGTTTGCCTTGTTCAAAACTATTTTAAAAATTCTTACTGGAATAGCTGCAGCGACCTGAACACCCTTAGATATTCCGGGTTGACAATTCTTAATTTTTTTTAACAGCCAGAGGCATTTAAAGTCAACTTAGCAAATAAGGCAGATGATAATGAAGCATGCTATTAGTAAATTTCAGATAAATAAATAGCAGTACTATAAATGTTTCACATTAGAATCTAGTGCTGATTTTATGATTAAACTCATAATGACTGAGATTAATCACTATATTCATTATTCATTAGATATAGCAAAGTATTTGGTAAAGATTTATAGTTGAAATGCTAGATACTAGAGTTTTATAATTGTTAGTAAGAAATTAAGAGTAAGGATTGAGCAAGTATACATTTCATCTACTTGAAAAAGTAGATGTGTTCTAATCCATTAAAAAGTGGTAATTTATACTCAGTGCTATTATAAGAGATCATAAATTACCCAGTGTATTTTAATCAAACTTATTTATGGCTTAATAGATATTAAGACTTAATTATTGAATTTTTTTCTATTCTAATAAAGTCAGACTTCTATATTCCATTGGTTCTGCTGAATTAGTTTGAGTAGTCGTACATTTTGCTGTCTTAACTTCTGTGTCTTAATCTTAAAGCCCAGGTTTGTTATATACAAATAACAGAAAATTGAATTCTGATTTTCTACTACATGTTAATTTCATAAGAAATCCGTACTTAGAAAGTAACCCTTTTACAACTATGTTGGTTTCTTTTCTGTCTTATTTTTTAATTATCTGTGAGACTGAAGCTTTGCTTTCACTGGCTTTTTACCAGTTTGCTTCCTGTTTCCACTTAAAGCAAACTAAAATTCAGTCTCTTCTCTTTGCTTCCTAGACTTAACTCCTTGTTTTTGTTTTCATCCTAATACTGGCAGTCATCTTATTTTTACTTTATCTTTTCATTTACTAGCTAGAAATGATCGCTATGGAAAATCCTGCAGACTTGAAGAAACAGTTGTATGTAGAATTTGAAGGAGAACAAGGAGTTGATGAGGGAGGTGTTTCCAAAGAATTTTTTCAGCTGGTTGTGGAGGAAATCTTCAATCCAGATATCGGTAAATATTTTAGTGATGTGATCATGATGTCTCTCTGAATTAAGAATTTTGTTTAATTAGGTTTATCAATATTCTCAATTATAAAGAGCAGCAGAAGAGGTTTGGGGATGGATTACCTAGAAACAGATAATGACTGGATTTGTAGGGTTTGGGGACTTATCTGCATCACTCATTTATTCAAGGTCTTAACTTATATTACTTAGCCAAATAGTTCAATGTAGGGAATTATTTCTTAGGTAAATGAAATTGAAAATAACTTTCGAATGGTTCAGTTGAAGGACTTCGCTGTATTTAGTCTAAAACACTCATCAAACTCAATTTCTGAAACAAGATTTTATAAAGCAGTGATCTGAAAGAATGTGGAGAATGTCTCAGGTATATCATGCTCAAAGTGTGGAAACAGCGATACCAAATTACTTAGGTTTATTTGCTACAGGATTTCTTAGGGCTTAATATTGTTATGTTTTCCCAAACTTTCTGAACTTCAGAAACCTTTTTTCCACCCTACATCTAATAACATTTGCCTTCCAGAGAGTTTTTATTGAACACACTTCGGAAAAGACTGATCTACGTACATCAGCCTTAAAGTGAAGGATTTGAGTTCCAACTGATAGACAAAGTGGGCAAAGTAGAACAGGGGAAAAAAACAACAGCTTCTTTGATAGTGCACTTAACTGATAATTCTGAACTGATTCAGTTTCTACACTATAACCGCTTAGTTACTTGGTTTCCTTACTTTTAAAACTGAACACATGACAAAAGAAAAGGATTCTACAAAAGGTACTATTAGAATTGTTAAGTATGTAGTATAGAATAATGCAGATTATTTCCCTTAAACTTTAAAAATTGAGCTTGTTAAAGCCTGTTGATTCTTAATATGTACATTGAATTTGACTGACTTACATGTTACTGTTCTTAATTGGTCATATATATACATATATATGTAAATAGAAGTAAACATTTTGAGTTGATGACATATAGTTAAGATAAGACTATATAGTCTTTATTAACAATCAGAAAATTATTTTTTGTGTAATTTGTTCAAAGTAAACCAAAACACCCAAAAACCATGCCCTATTTGAGGTAGAAGACTAATTTATAGGCTTCATAAGTTTGATAAACCTTAGTTGTAGCTTCTAATGTATCTGGAAATGTTGAACATTAGCCATATAAAGTATACTTGCATTATATGCAGAAATCCTTTTAAGAAAAAACATACATTAAACAGTTCCACTTGTGATAGTAAGGTAATTGAAATGATGGCAATAGAAATATCAAAAGGGAACATTTTAGAAGAGCCACTCTTCATGGTGCTTTTCTTAGAGGGATCTGAAAAAAATATGATCAAAATGGAATCTCTTTGGACTTTTAAATTATTACTGTGCTTATATAGAAATGAAAGTAGTGACCTTTGTAATTTATATGCTGACTAATTTGTAGTTTATTGCTCTTAGACTTAGGACATTTGTGAGATTTCATCAGATTTATTGATTAATTGTAATTATTTTCAACAACTTAGGCCTGTAAAAAATAATTAAAACCTAAACTGTGAGATTCAGGTACAAAGTGGATACTTTTCTAACTATTATTCATGAATATTAATTTGCATTAGAAAAATGTCCTAGCTTAATTTATACTCTTATGATCAAGGGGGCATTTTAATGTTCCTTTTATATTTAACTTAAACAAAATGTGAAAATGAAGAAACATTTTTAAGGCTATCAAAAATCTTATAAATTGATTTATATATGTGCTATATTAATTTCTAAAATTTGTCCTATTGGAAATCCCCCCTTTTTTTCAGACCTAATTCTTAAAATATTTTCATGTAGTTTCACACTAGCAACTGATAAGCATTTTAGTAAAGTGAAAAATGTGTTACAAATTCAATTAAAGTATCATTTATTCTTTTCCTCAGATACTAATCTAAAGAGAAGATAATTTTGCTTTAGGAATGGTTATTAAGATAGATTAAACCAAAGATTCCTGTTTTTAAATGAGTGATATAAAAATGTTTTTCAAGTTTGGATTTTGAATATTGAAGACCATGTGAAACTGAAAGAATACCACAAATATAAACTACTTTCGTTTTACTACTGGCTCCCAATTCATTAGTGTATTAAATAACTTTAGTTTTCATCAGGTTTATCTGAGTTTATGTACTTGCTATCTGACTTTGTTAGAAAGATGAGAGAAAAACTTTTTAGACCATTGTGCAATTTTGAAAAAACAATAACAAACTGTCCTTAATGAAATTAAAAAAAATTTTAAGCAGTGCATGTGGATTAAATGTTTTTATGAATGAAACATTTTCAAAGTATGATGCCCTTTTGTCCTTGTTTTGTGTTTTTCAGCCATTCAGTGGATAAAGTATGATTGCAAATTATCATTTGTGTTAGTAGAAGATTAGAGAACTTGAATTTAATGAACATTTTCCATAACTTCTTGGAAAACACGACCAAAATTGCTTATTTTGTTTACTTGGCTTCTTAAAATTATATACCATTTGTCACAATTTTTATCATATATATTTGAACTTCAGTCTCCAAGTTGCTAATGTAACAAAAAAATTTTTGTTTACCTAGTACATCTCAGTTTACATGTGTAATTATTTTATATTTGTATTGTTCATCAGTCTTTAATAAAATAAAATAATGTATTTTAAAAATCATTTCTTATAGGTATGTTCACATATGATGAATCTACAAAGTTGTTTTGGTTTAATCCATCCTCTTTTGAAACTGAGGGTCAGTTTACTCTGATTGGCATAGTACTGGGTCTGGCTATTTACAATAACTGTATACTGGATGTACATTTTCCCATGGTTGTCTACAGGAAGCTAATGGGCAAAAAAGGAACTTTTCGTGACTTGGGAGACTCTCACCCTGTAAGTCTTGGTCATTTTTTTATTGTTCTTTTAGATTTTCTTTAAAAGCAAAAATACAGTTTAATTTATATTAAAATAAGTTTTCATTTAGAATATTTGATAATATACCTAGTAAGATAAAGTTATTTTTATCTGTCCTACCGTCTTCTGTACCATGAACACTTAAAAAATTCAGAAGGAAAATTCTTTATATATTGCTGTCAGCAAGCAGGTTTTGTAAGATTGATTCCATAGAAAAGTGTTTTTAAACATTATTTTTTAATGAACTCATAAGAGATTGCCTGGTAAAATTAGAGCTGTCCTGGGTAAGGGGCTTGGTAGCTACAGTCAGTGTGTATTTCTCTCCCCAGCCCCTCCCTAACTGAGACACCTCTGAGGTTCTCAAGCAGCGCAGTGTGAAATCCTTTGCTAAACTGGTGGTGTGGGGTTTCTCAGCAGAGGATGGGACATCAGTGACTGGCAGTCTTTCTTTAGTTTATATATTATAAACTATTTGGGGACAGGAATGATACCATCTGTGCTTTGGTTAACTTATTGTCAATTTTTTTTTCTCCCAAGAAAAGTGATACTGTTACATTTTGTTATTCTGTTATAGCCTTAATTTTCCATTTCTGATTGTTAGGTTCTTTATCAGAGTTTAAAAGATTTATTGGAATATGAAGGCAATGTGGAAGATGATATGATGATCACTTTCCAGATATCTCAGACAGATCTTTTTGGTAATCCAATGATGTATGATCTAAAGGAAAATGGTGATAAAATTCCAATTACAAATGAAAACAGGAAGGTAATAAATATTTTTATATCATCATTGTCTTTGTCTCTTTATTAACAGAATTTCAAAGCACATATGCTTGTAATTTTTAAAGAAGTATTTAATATAGTCCATACAAAGACCCAAGAAATCAAGTAACCATGATCCTGTAAATGAATAGCCACAGTTTTCTAAATCTAGGATATAAGCTGATATGAGAATACAGTTGAGTGACTAAATCCCTTTGAGAGAAGGAGAACAAGAGTGAGAGCTAGTGGTTCAGTGAGGCTGTAATACTAAGAAAAGCAGGTGTTTTATCATATTAGGTTTGTGAAGGGGAGGGAAACAGGGACCTCCTGATTAAGGTCCTTAACACCAAACAAAAGATGATTACATTTAATGTACACACATATATATGTGACTTAAATGCAGTTCTGTAAAGTACTCTTTAAATAGATTTTTGTTTTCTGTTGACTAGAAAAGAATGCATCTGGAAACGGGAATAACCCAGAACATAACAGGAAAATTGTGATAAATATATAGTAAACCTTTAAAAAGCATGAGTTTATATTAATGTCTGATAAAATATTATACTAAGAATACAAGTACATTTCCTTTTGTTATTTGGTATGATAGTTTATGTATCAAGTAAAACACCAATACTTTTGCTCAACTGGATATAGTAGGGAGCTTCCCAAATATTCTAGCTTAGAAAACATAAGACTTCCTGGTTTGCCTAAATCTATTACATTGCACTCTATTAAAAATGTTAGTTTTTACAAATAGATTCATGGTTTAAATCATCTCTGTGTTCACATAAATAGTTGAGGGAACTTCCAAATTATATTCGGGCCCAGCTTTTATGTTCAGTCTTGTTTGGAATAATATCTAAATTGAAACCTATAGTGTATTATTAGTTTATGTACATGACGTTTTTAGGGTTATTGTTGGCTGTTGCAGAGACCTGTGAAATTGTTAAAAGTTTTTTCTTTTAAAGTTTAAAAGGCAAAATTTGAAGTTTTAAAAATATTCTTAAATGTTTTTTTTTTGGAAAATAAAAACAAAAAAGCTATGTAACCCAGTAGCATGTTGTGTTTTATTTATATCACACACTATAAGAAGTTCTATGGTTAATGTTTTCTGCAGGAATTTGTCAATCTTTATTCTGACTACATTCTCAATAAATCAGTAGAAAAACAGTTCAAGGCATTTCGGAGAGGTTTTCATATGGTGACCAATGAATCTCCCTTAAAGTACTTATTCAGACCAGAGGAAATTGAATTGCTTATATGTGGAAGCCGGGTAAGAAAACAAGTGTCTGCAAAAGTATGTGTATTGATTTATTGTTTGTAATGGTGTGATGTAGAAAATGTTAAGATATATTTTCTTGAATTTGCAGAATCTAGATTTCCAAGCACTAGAAGAAACTACAGAATATGATGGTGGCTATACCAGGGACTCTGTTCTGATTAGGTGAGGTGCTTAATTCTTAAAAGGAAGATTTAATTCACCAAAGAGGTGTGCTTTATGCTTTAGACCTTTAGACCTTTGTCTCTAGGTATGACTTCTCAAATAGGTAAACTCATAAATTCTCAATCTATAAAATTAGTGTATTTGTAATATAATTTACCAGTTTTTATTGTTAATCTTGTGATATATTTCTTGAAATAAAATTTTTATGTAAGTTGCATGTCTTCTGCATTTGGGATATAAATTACCAGTATTCTCAGTGATTCTGATTAGAATATGCTTACTGCTGATTAGAAGATGATGAAAATAAAACTACCACCTCTGAATATTCTCCTTCCTTTTGACCTCTGTGAACTGTTATGAAACATCATTTTTGTGTAATTGTCCATTCTTTTATTTAATCTTTATGGTAACATGCCAAGATACGTACTAGTATTACACCTAAAGAAACTGGGCCCCAGATTCTCATGGAAAGAGGCAGAGATTCCCAATCTTATGTGCTTCCAAACAGATGGCTTTTCCTGCTGTACTGTCTCCTTTCTGTACCATGCTTTCCCATCCTGAAAAACAGAGGCTGCTTCCTCCCCTGCTAAGAGTGGTAAAAAGGGACAAAGATTCCCTTTGGCACCCACTGGTGTGGTGGAATGGGAACAGATAATTCTCTGGAGGTTGTCTCTGAAGGTTATTGCTCTAAGACTCAAGTATGTGAACACCAGAATGAATATCAACTGTATTTAAAAGTAAATAATATTTTATATTGTTATATTATTTTTATGTTATTTTCTTTGGCTCTGTTATTTATTTTGTTCTTTAGTTTGGTGTGTAGGAAATTACTGGTATTTTCTCTTTAGTAGACCCTTGGTCATTTCTAGCAGCAGTCATGAACTTACTCTAAGCAACCACTCTTCTGCTACTTACTTGAAATTTCAAAGGTGACCCATAAAAGGGTTGCGATTACATGGTGATAGAACCTCACCTGAAAGTCATAAGGAGTATCCCAGCAGTATCTCTGTTAGTGATATTATTGATCACAGATAGTCAGGACTTGAATCATCTTAACATTTCTCTGAAAATTGTTGAAAATATCTTGTGCTGTTCTTTATGGAGAACTATTTTTTTAATTAAGGTCTTAATTTCTAGCTTTTGTAATAGCATAATTCCTACTTGATACATATCTTAAGAGCATATGTGAATGCATGGTTTAAATGGCAAGCTAGTACATGAAATAACATGGATATAGTAATATTCTGAATATCTTTTTAAACAAAATTCAGCTTTTATCAACATAAATAGGAAAGCATTAACTCAGTAAATATAGTCTACAACTAGCAGAAAGTTGAAGACTTAGAATAGTACTATAATACCAAGTAAAAAAATGTTAGTATTGATATCTTGATTGGTATTTCATGTAAAGTAGTCAAAATTTATTAAAATGAAGTGAATAAAAAACTTTGAAACTGCTTAATACATTTCAGCTGAAAATTACCATAACATTTAGTATAAGACAGCACTAGAAATATGATTTTGATTTTTAGTATTATAAAAATGTAATTCTAAAATTTTTGCCAGTAATAAAATCAATGAAAATTAATTATTCAAAAAACCTTGCATTTTAAAATGAGCATTTAAGTATATAATATTAATAAAAATAAATTGTGAAAATGTTGAGTCACAAGCAAGGTTTTGTGTTTCCAGTTGCTGATACAGCTCTCCCTGATTTCATTTATTTGACCACTGAGACTTAATATCTTTTTAAATGCCCTGCTCCCTACTTTTCTGGGTGTAAGTGGTAGGGACTGTAATTTCCTTTTAACTGAGAATCTGTTTAAGAAGTTTGAAAAGATTCAGATTTCATCCCCACCCCAGTTAGTATAATTAATTTCCATTTAATTTTTCAGTGTTATATCAGCATTCTAATCCTAGATGAATCCAGCTTAGCAGTGGTCTGTTTATAAATATACTGCCCTTACTTTGCTGACATTTTGTTAGGAACTTTTTAGATATATGATCGTGAGAAATACGAACCTGTGGTTTCCTTTTCTTGAATGCATTTATCAGGTTTTTTCTACCCTCGTATAATGAGTGCAAAAGAGTACCCTTATTTTCAGAAATATTTGTGTAAGATTAGTATTATTTTTTTCTTAAATATTTTGATAGTGTTTACCAGTTAGATTACCTGGGCCTGAAGGTTTCTTTGTGGGAAGGTTTTTGTTTATTTATTTTATTTTATTTTGAAATAAGTATACATTCATTGGAATTTTTTTTTTAAGTCTGGGTTGATCCCATCCCTTCATCTATTTTCCCACAATGGTAACAAAATCAGGAAATTAATAGTTTCAATCTATAGTTCCATATTTCAATTCTTCATGCACTTACTTGTATGTACATATATATAGGTATGTACATTTTTATCACATATATGGATTTGTATAATCAGTACCATAGTCAAAGTACAGAACTTTTTCATCACTAGAAGGTTCCCTTTTGCTCTCTCTTTGTAACCACACTCAAATTCCTCCAGCATCACTCCCTTGAGGTCCATCAGAGTTGTTAAGTGTATAAATAATTCATTCCTTTCTATTGCCACTTAATATTCCACAATATGGATGTACCACAGTTGGTTTAACCATTCACCCATTAAAGGACACTGGGGTTGTTTTCAATTTTTGACTATTAGGAATAAAGCTGCTATGAACATTTAGGCACTGATATTTTCATAAACATAGGTTTTCTTTCTCTGGGATAAATACCAAGTCACTGGATCATATGGTAAGTGTGTGTTTACTTTTTTTAAGAAAATGATTCAGGTTTCTTAAACTAATTTCCAGAGTTTCTATACCATTGTACACTTCCCTGGGTAATTCATGAGTAATCTCCTTTCTCTGTATCATTGCCAGCATTTAGTGGTGTCAAAATTGTTAATTTTATCCATTCTGCTAAGTGTGTTGTAATATATCATTGTGGGTTAATTTGAATTACCCAGATAGCAATGATGTGGAATCTCTCTGTATTACTTGCCATCTGTATGTTGTTTTTGATGAAATGTCCAATTTTTTACTGCTGAATTTTTAGTTCTTTGTATATTCTAGTCCTTTAGGAAATATATAGTTTGCAGGTATTTTCTCCCATTCTGTAGCTAGTCTTTTGATCTTAACAGAATCTTTTGCATAGCAAAAGTTTTTAATTTGATGAACTCTGATTTTCCTTTTTTTTTTTAATATACTTTTCATATCATGTCCAGAACTCTTGGCCTAACTAATCTTAGGTCATGAAGATTTATCCTTTTTTTTCCTAAAAAATTACAGCTTTACATTTCATACTGAAGTCTGTGGTCCATTTTGAGTTAATTTTTTTTTTATAATAGATGAGTTTTAAATCAAGATTTACTTTTTAGTCTATGGAGAAAGCTAGATGTTCACATAACAGTTTATAGCCACACCAACACCATCCTGTCCTCACCCCATTCCCTAACTCCTGACAAACACTGACCTGATTCTGTTGTTTCAAGAATGTTGTGTGAGTCTATGTATGTCACCTTTTGGGACTGGGTTTTTTTACTCTGCCTGGAGTCCCTTGAGAGTCATCCAAATTTACGCATCTTTCAACAGCTTGTTCCTTTTTATTGCTGAGTAGTATTTATTCCTTGAAAAGGATTTACCAGTCTTTTTAACCATTTGCCAGTTGAAAGACTTCAACATTGTTTCCAGTTTGGGGCTATTATGAATAAAGTTATAAACAGTCATGTGCAGTGTTTTAAGTAAACAACTTTTCATTTCTCTGGGATAAATCCCAAGAGTGCAGTTGTTGGGTTTGAAAGTTCTTTGCATATTCTAAATATACTGTTGTATCCTTCTCCAGTGAATTACTTTTCTACATATGTCAAAAATAAGTTGAGCATATTTGTGTTGGTCTCTTCTGGTGTTTGTCTTCATCTCCAACAGGCTTTGCTTCATGTCTTTGGAGGCCGTGGCACTGGTACACACCCATTTAGAATCCATGCCTGTTTAGCATCATAAGGTCTTCGTGGGTTAATCCTTTTGTCATTATATAAGGTCCATTGTTATTTATGTCTTATAATGTTATTTGCTCTGAATATAACCATTCCTGTATTTTTTTAATGTTTATGTGGTATATATTTTTCTTTTTATTTCAACCTATTTATGTTGCTGAATTTGAGATGAGTTTCTTATAAACAGCATATGGTTGAATCTTTTTTTGTCCACTCTGTCCATCTCTGCCTTTTAATTGGTATAGTTAGACCATTTGTATTTAAGGGAATTGTTGATATGTTACAGTTTATCTGCCATTTTGTTTTCTGTTTCTTTCCTCTCTATGGTTCCTTGTTTCTATCTTTTTGCCTTCCATGAGTTACTTAGTTACTTGGACATTTTTTGGGATTCCCTCTTGATTTATTTTTAGTGTTCTTCTTTTGTTTGTATTGTTTAGTACAGTGTTCTTTATGGTTGCTGTTACTACATTTTACATATGATACGGGTATCAACATCTCTTCCAGACCATGTGGAGACCATGCTTCCAATTATGCCTCTTACTTCTCTGAGTTTTAAGGATCATTGTCTTGAAAGTAAATGCTGTTAGAATGTTTTGACTTGAATATAAATGCTGTTACAATTTATATTCGAAATGTCATCAATGTGATTTAATAAAACTGAGAATGGCAGTCTATATTTCTGCTATTTCCATTCTTCTGTTTGCTTCAAGAATCCAACTTTTATTACTTCCTTTAGTCAGTCTTCAGAGAAAGGTCTGCTATTGACAAATTCTGCTTTCTTTTGAGGATGACTATTGCCCCTTTATTCCTGAAGAATAATTTATGCCATTTGAGGTTCATCAGTTTCTTGAATCTGTGGGTTTGTGTCTTTTGCCAAATATGGAAAGTTTTCAGCCATTATTTTTCAAACACTTTTTCATCTCCACTCCTTTCTTTTCTGGGCCTTTAATGATACCAATGTTCAGTCACTTATCATTGTTCCACACGTACCTGAGGCTCTGTTCATTCCTTTTTTCAGTTCTCTCTCTTTTGTTCAGATTTTTATCCTTTGTCAACTTCACCCATTACTGAACCCATCCAATAAGTATTTTTCTTTTTTTTTTTCAGTTCTGTAATTTTCATGTGGCTCTGTTTTAACTTCTGTTTCTTTGCTGATATTTTTTATTGTTTCATTTGTGAAACAGGAGAACTTGTAATTGCTTGTAGAATGATTTTTATGATGACTGCATTAAAATCCTTGTCAGATAATCCAGTATTTCATTCATCCCAGTGTGAGTGTCAGTTTTTCTTTCCTACATGTTGTGGTTTTCCTGGTTCAGGATATTTTGGCTGTTGTTATGTTAGGATAGATACTCTGTGTCCCATTTACATTTTTTACTTATAGCAAGCAGTCATCTTGTTTAAGTTGAGCATGCAGGTCCTAGCATACTTTTTAGGGGTTGTGGTTCCAAGGACAAATTTAGTTTTCAGAGCCTTTGTGTTGCTATTGTGTGTTGCTATCGTGGTCTGATTCATTTGTCTCATTCCCCTGGGGCTCGTGCCGGTCCCTTCTGGTGCTGCCTGAGGGTGTGAGATGAGCTGCTTCTCCAGGCTGGGCCTCCCGGTATCTCAGGCCTATAGGGCTGGGAAGTGGGCCCTCTGCCTATTATGGCAGGATCCCTCTGCTGGTGTTCCTTGCCATTCAGTCTCTCTGGGCTGGGAGGAACTCTGAAGCTCCACTGGAAGGAGAGCACTTCCCAGGCCAGAGCCAGTTGTGGCAGAATTCCCCTGCTAACTGTGACTCCGGGTTGGGAAGGAGAGTCAAGCATGGCTTCATTTCTTGTTGATTTTTAAGATTTCCTTATATCTTCAGTTTCTGTGGTATTATCATTGTGCTTAATTCGCCATGTGGTTCATTTAGTTTAGCTTTATTTCTTCATATTTGAAGTTTTTTTTCCCTTAATTTCTAGTTATTTCCTAGTTGTCATACCTTCCAAAATCTTCCTTTTCTTCCGTTACCCTGTTCTCAGATTTTCTATTTCTGATTTAGTTGTTCTTTCATAGCCTCTATTAAAAAATTTATTTCAGCTCTGTTTAAAATTTGTTTACATTTTCATAGTTTTGTTGGCAGATCTTTTGATGTACTTTCATTCTCTGTAGGGACGACATTCTTGGGCATATACTTGCTCTGTTAATAACTTTGTTTCTTGTTTGACTGTGCTCCTTTTCTGTTGCTTGTTTCTTTTAAAGTGAAATAAGTTTTCCCATACTTGCAACAGGGAGAGATAGGTAAAGACACCTTTGCATCCTTTAGGAGGACGCTGTACATTTTGTTTCACGAAAAAACAAAAATACGGCCTTACGCTTTCTGAAACTGCTTCCTCTACTCCCCTGTTACACATTTGATTTTTTTCTTTGCTTTTATTATCCTTACTCTTGTCAGTTTGGATGTTATTCCTAGCATTTTCACCTCAGTGCAGTTTGTTTTAGAAGGGAATTTTGATGTTCAAGAGTTTTAAGAGCCCAGAGGTTACTGTGTCATGATCCCCTTGCAATCATCTACAAATTAGATCCAGTAGAACTCCCTCCATTTTTCATCTGCTGTTCTTACATTGGCCTCTGCTTTCCAGTTAGTGGTTTCAAGCTTTTCTTTCTCAGGGCTGTAAGAAGCCCAGGAAGCCTCTGCTTCCTCACTCCTAATGCTGCACTTACCCAGGTCTCCCAACTGTCAGTGGTTATAGTTCCTGCCCACATGTGTGTGAGGTTTCATGGATATCTTAAAGCCTAGTTTGGTTGTAGAGATTCTCTGTAGGGCTTTTATTTTCCTATACAGTTACGGGAATATATAGTTTTTTTATTAGGAAAATTAAAACAAAGAGCAAAAACAAAATAACATCATCTTCCCAAAAACCCTTATCTATCTTTCACCTGGTTTTAGTGTCTATTAGTATCCTTACCTGAATCCATTATATCACTAGGGAATGCAAATGCTGATTTGGAAAAAATACGTCTTCTGTTCATTCTACATATATACCTGCCACTCTTTTTCCTCATCAGTGGTTTCTGTTTGATAACTTTGAAAGCCAGTTCTATTAAAAAGGCATGATAAAATGTATTCAAGTATTTTAAACTAAGTAATTAATGTAATCATTAAATAGTGACAACTGAGTTTGGCTTTTCAGGGTTTGGTGTTTTGTTTTGTGTTTTGCCTTTTCTTAATATTGTTATGAACTCATGGATATTTATATATTTAATGTACTTAACAGTCATTATTCTTAATGATACTCAAATTGTTTTTAACATCCCATTAAATTTTGAAAATTTTAACTCTTCTCGGAACATTCTTCACCCTAGACCTCAAATATAGCTGTTTTTAGAAGAAATTATGGGGGACTGGCATTTAGAAATAAATTTGGGTACCCAGGTACAACCTTTGCTATTAAATGTTACTGCTTTCAGGCTGCCTTCTGGAGACAAAGCTAGGAAGAAATTTTTCCCAGTATATCTGGAATTCACCCCATTTCAATGCAGAGATAGCTTCCACATTCTTTTGTATGGATGAATACTATTGTATTGTGTGAATGCAGCAAAAATTAATATTCATGGGCCAAGTTGGTATTTCTAACCTTTGCTATTAGAATTAATAACACAGTGAATCATCTTATACATGGGGATTATTCCATACATATGTGGGGGTATCATTAAATTGCTAAAAGTGAGACTGTTTCATCAAATTATAGATACATATGTAATTTTGCTAAATATTGCCAAATTCTCCTTCACAAAAATTGAAACATTTTGTACTCCCATTAGCTGTACGTATATCTCTTCTGCATATTAAACTTGGATGTTTACTTGTCTACCAGTTGAGAAGTGGTATTTCATTGTAGATATAATTTGTGTTTTCCTCATTATGAATGAAGGTGGGCATCTTTTCTTGTACTTAAGAGCAATTTTATTTTTATGATCTTGTTCATTTTGCTGCTCAGTTGTTGGTCATTTTCTTCATTTTTAGAACTTTTGTGTTAGGGAGATTACCACTTCAACTTTGATAAATTTGCACATATACTTTTCTATTTTGTTGTTGGGTCTTTTGACTGTGCTAATCCTTTGATTAGCAAAGGATTTTGCCAAGTGAAAGCTCTCATTTCTATTTCATATTTGTCCATCTCTCTCCAAGTTTTATATTTTTGATTAATGGTGTTCTTTCCTACTGCTCTTGCATTTTTCCTTCATGTGAAATGTGGGTATTACAGGTTTCCCATTCTTTATGAACTGAATTTTTCAGGTGTCCTTTTTTCTGCCAGAGAGTTTTACTTCTCGTTTATTTGCTGGACTTGTTCCATAATATCTTTATTTGGATTTCTGAATTCTGTGTCTCTCATTTATGTTTCCTCCCATTGGATTTTTCTGGACCTGCTATTAGGTCTCACTGGGGAGTGGGGGAAGAGTTTGAGTGGCTTTAGTGAGCTCTCTATTGAAAGGATCCTCCTTCTGTTGCTTTGGTAACACCTACAAGCAGTATATGGTTATATCGCCCAGCACCTTCTGTTTCTTCAATTCCATCTTGTTTAATTAGGGCCTTTTTTTTTTTAATCATTTGCTTCCATCCCCTTACAGCCAGAAACCACTTTTAAGGAACACTTCTGTCTTCCAAGGTGTGCCCTCCACACACCCGTCCCTTCCATACATCGTGCCTTCCTAAGAGTGCCATTTCTATTCCAAGATGCTTTCCAAGGCCCTTCATTTTAGCCGCCTGGTTGCCAGTGCTCTTACCTGCCCTAGTTTATTCTTAGGGTGAAGCCCTTCCTTCTGCGGTGAACACTAACCTATGTTATTCTGTACACTCTGCTCTTTCACATAGCTCCTGGTGAACTCTGCTAGTGTGCACTTACATGTCTGTCAGTTGGTGTTTCCTGCTCTGTTTTCCTAGTTTTAATCTAGGCATGGATTATGGGTTTTTTCATTGGATTTTTCTCTCCTTTTTGATGTGGATAGGTTTTAGGAATGTGAACGGGATGTTTCCCATACAGCTACCATTTTATGTAGAAATGCAAAAGGTTCTTATTTTCATTTTCAGTTTTTTTTTAAGTAGTTACATTTCTAGTTCACAATTTTAGTGTAGACTACATAAAGGAAGAGGATTTTGTCATTAAGTGTTTTCATTATATAAACTAATAGTAACCCCAATATTTTCTAATTTTTTAGGAATAATCAAAGAAAAGGCTTCTTATTAATGTGGCCAGACCGGTCACAGTGACCACTGCTGGTCTGCTGTTGCTTTCAGGGTCTGTACCATCCACTCAAGGGCACCTGTCTATCTTCCTCATCAGGTGTGGCTGGTTCAGTCAGGCTTCAGAGCACTCCTGCAGTTGCTGTGGTAACAAGGAGGCTTGATTACCATCCATAGCAGGGCAGATTTTCTGCCCTGACAGAGGGCTCTGGGCAACAGCAGACTTGCCTTTTTTTACCAGCAACCCAAGAGGAATGACTTAAGCTGTGGAATGATTTCACTCCTTCCTAAGTGAAAGATGTGCCTGCAAGTTCCATGTCCAGTTTCCTGTGGTGTATTTCTTTATTGTTTTCTTTAGGTGAGTGGGAGGTTTGCAGGAACTGAAGGGACAGGGCGGATATTAGAGTGTCAGGGAGGGGAAGTGGCAAGGCATTGGAGAAAGCCCTAATGAAGCTGCTAACTATGTCTGAAGTAATGCTGTTGCACCAACAAAACTGCTGGTGTTCTGATAATAGGAATTGTATGCTGGCATACTAGAATGTCAAAAACTAGAATTACAGTCACAGATGTGGGAAATGTTACATTCTCTGCCAAGATTCTGGAAAGAACTTTTCAAAAACACTAAAATTCATTCTTTTACCAATTAATGTTTTAAACTTTTTTCTAAAATCTTGAAATTTTCTGAGAATTATTAAATTTTTGGATACCTGATTATTCAAACAAGAATGTCAAGATAGCCCTTAATGAACTTGCATTTTATTTTTAGATTTTAACTAAATCTGATCATATTAACATGATTTTTATCACATAGGTTTTAGGAATACCAGGGATTAAATTATTCTCTTAAAATAACTGTATTAGAATAATCTCCCATCCCCCACAGCACACTACTGGTCAGTGTTATAGTTTATATAAAAATTGCATGCTTTTGTATTACTATTATTAGGTGTGGGGGGGTTTCCCCCTTTTCTTTCTCTTTTGTCCTTAATCTATACCATCTTTTTTCCCTCAAAATTGAGTAAAGTATGAGTAGACAAAGAATAATAAGGAAGGAAGGGTCAATAAAAATACATATACTCAAAGACATCTGGAGTTAATTTTTCAGAGTATTTCTTTTCAGTCATTTTAATTCATGGGATTTGGGTTTTAGATTTTGGATTTTGCTTGTTACTGATTATATGTTGTTAATACACGATAGTTTACATGATTATTTCCTATTACTAAACATTTAGGTTTACCAGCATTTACTATCGTAAATAATATAGTGATAAACTAAGCTTTCATACTTTTAAAACTGTTTCCTTAAGATGAATTTGCATAAGTGGAATTTCTAGTCCCAGGTCACCAGGAATGAATCTTTAGAGTTCCTAATACTAACTTCCAGATTACCTCCTAATACCGTTTTAATACAAATCATCATAAATTTATATGAGTGCTAGTGATAGCGAATGCCAAACTAAATCGGTATTATCTCTTCTCATTAGGGAGTTCTGGGAAATCGTTCATTCATTTACAGATGAGCAGAAAAGACTCTTCTTGCAGTTTACAACGGGCACAGACAGAGCACCTGTGGGCGGACTAGGAAAATTAAAGATGATTATAGCCAAAAATGGCCCAGACACTGAAAGGTAATTACTAAATTTTGACTACATACCAAAAACCTTGCATTCCACATCACATCTGAACTGTCCAGTAGCTTCTGAGCAATCTGGCAATTTTAAGTAGAAATTTCTAAATCACATGAAACATTAGTTAAGAGAATATTTTATCATTATTGTTTGAGGAAATTTTTTAAATCATGGGGCTCATTTGATTTGGAATTTGCAATTTGATAAGATTCAGTCAGTTTTGGTTCAGAATTTGTCAACTGAGAACCATATTATGTAGTCTATTTAGAATGGTTAAATTGAGCTCAGAAGGTTATCTTTTCAGCACTAGATTATGCTAGAATCCTCAATTCTATAATCTTGACATTCAGTTGTGTTCTCTCTCCATTGTAGTGAGTAGGGACCATACAAGAGCAGTAGCATGTTTAATGACTTAAATGTGCAGAAATATTCCTAATAGTATTCTACAATATTTGATACATAATGGTATTAGTGTAAATCTATATATTTTTTGTTATTAAATTATTTACATAGTCATAATACCAGGAATATTTCTGTTAAGCATTAAATAGCACAGACTTTGAAATCTTGAGAACCAGGTTGAACTATTATCTCTACCTTAGAGTAAGTTACTTAGCTTCTCAGTGACTTCAGCTCCATAGTTGGGATACTGATACTCTGTAGCTCTAAGGGTTTTAAGTACCTTAAACAATATCGATATATAATAATAACTCATTGGATACAATATGTTAACATCATCAATCATCATCATTAGCATGAGCAATTTATGAGATAATGACAAACTGATACTTGTAGTTGCACAAGAAAAGCAAAAAGTTTATCTTTATGACTTGCATTAATGTGTAGTCTGCATTGCAAACCATCTCAACTATACATGCCATCTAAAAGTGGGGTCAATTAATACTGAGCATATTTCCCATGACTTATTTTCCTGTTTTTCCCCTTTCTCTCTATTTAGGTTACCTACATCTCATACTTGCTTTAATGTACTTTTACTTCCGGAATATTCAAGCAAAGAAAAACTTAAAGAAAGATTGTTGAAGGCCATCACTTATGCCAAAGGATTTGGCATGCTGTAAAAAAATAAAAAAACAAAAAAAAAGGAAAAAAGAAATAAAAGGAAAAAAATAAATTTAAATTTTAATAAATATAACAAGGATAAAATTGGTGGTGATAGTGTTCTAGTACAAAAAGGCTGTAAGATAGTGAACCACAGTAGTCACCTATGTCTGTGCCTCCCTTCTTTATTGGGGATATGTGGGCTGGAACAGCAGATTTCAGCTGCTTTTATGAACAAATCCTTTATTATTATTAATATTATTTTTTTTGCGTGAAAGTGCTACTTATTCTTTCACTTGTATGTACAGAGAGGTTTTTCTGAATATTTATTTTAAGGGTTAAATCACTTTTGCTTGTGTTTATTACTGCTTGAGGTTGAGCCTTTTTGAGTATTTAAAATATATATACCAACAAAACTACTCTCCCAAGGAAAATATTGCCACCACTTGTAGACCATGTAACCTTCAAGTATGTGCTATTTTTGTCCCTGTATCTAACTCAAATCAGGAACTGTATTTTTTTTTTAAAACAATTTGCTTTTGAAACTTGAAGTCTTGAAAACAGTGTGATGCAATTGCTGCTGTTCTAGTCCCCAAAGAGTTTTCTGTGCAAAATCTTGAAATCAATAAAGATGGAAGGGAGAACTTGGAATGTTTAACTGCAGCCCTCAGAACTTTACTTTAGTAACAGCACAACAAATTAAAAACAAGTCATGCCACAGTATGTTGTCGTCATGTGTGTCGCAGTGAACAGTCAAGTAGCCAGTCCTCTAGCACGTGTGCAAACAGGGATTCGTTGTTCTTGTTGTTTTAAGTTTACTGGGGAAAAGTGCATTTGGCCAAAAGAAACGGTAGTCAAGCCTGTTGCAAGAAAGGAAGTTTGTTGTTTATTATAAACACAAAGCATGTGAAAGTGCACTTAAAATAAATTTTTTATTATTACCTGCATTTTTAAATAGACAATCCAAAGTCTTCCCTTCATGTTGCCATCATCTTGTCTAATCAGCCATTTTACCAAGGCACGTGATCAGTGTTGTAACTTAATGGAAAGGATGGCTACTGTGCCTTGTTTTACTTAATCATACAGTAAGCAGATCTGGAAATGAATGGAGCTATTACTCGTAAGTCCTATTTACATTGTATATCCCCAAAGATTAAATTTTACTTCAAAAAGTGTTAATTATTACTTTAATGTACTGTGGAAAAGTACAAATAGATTTAAATTACTGGACATGCAGAAGTAAGTAGTTTCCCCTTTCTCGTCTTCTGTGTCTTGTGATGTTTATTTCTTTTATTGCCATATATAATAAAAGGATTATGTATTTTTAAGGAGAGACATGATATATCCTTTTACTACAAGCTACAGCTAATGTGCTGAGCTTGGGCCTTGATTGTTTTAACTGACAGATCAACCTGATTTGTTTGAAATTTGCAGGAAAAATACAGCTTTCAAATCATTGGAGGGGAATAAGGATGTCATTCAGGATTATTTTAATTCTTTGAGTAATTGAGACAGAACTGTTGTGTATCTTAACGCTAAATAAAACAGTGACATTCTTCACCATAATTTAGTGGAAAAAGAAGACAGTTCTTTCCATATTGTGATAAGTAACAAGGTTTTACTGGGTTGGGTCAGCTTTTAGTAAAACACTGTTAAGGTATGTATACTACCTTGATGCAAGGGACCCTCCTGCTACTACAGTCATCTTAAACGGCCTCTAATCCGTGTGCTTCTGTGTGTAATGAAAGTAAGAGAAATCAAATACTCTGGGGTCATTTTATATAATAAATTCGTGAAGAAATCTGTGCTCCTCAGTTCTCAAGTTTTATTATCACTACAGTATTGAAGTTCTACAACTGTAATAATGTATGTATAAAGTTTCTGAATGGTAATTGAGAAATAGGTTATCAGATACAGAATTCACATCAAATAGACTTTTAACAACTGAAAAATAAACCTGTCCTTAAAAATATGAAGTCATTGGTTGTCCAGACTAGCTGCTCTCCCCTGCTTAGTTATTAATTATCCTGGGCATGTTACTACTTCTCTTATCATTGCTCCCTTTTCATTACTATGTACTAGAATATCACTGAACAGTATCTTAAGGAAGAGGAAAACTATAAATTTTTAGTACAGTGGCTACTCCCTCTACCCCAAATGCATATATAAATACTTTTTGCTAAGATACTCTCTTAATATTTTGGTTTTCTGTGAATTGGCCTACAATCCTTAGGAAGTTTTGGGAAAAACTGAACTATGAACTAAAATAATTGGCTTTACAAATCAAATAGAAACTCTCTTACATTTTTATTATTTTAAAGAATTTCAAACATACAATGTGAAAACAGCCTGCAGCCAAACTTCTCTGGAACCTAGCAGCTTCAGCAAATGAGTTACATTTCCTTATCCTAATACTGTTTTCTTGGGCTGTGGATAGTTGTGTGATAACTCCAATTACAACTTCCCTTTATTATGGGATACATACCTATCCAGGGGGATATATATCAAGAAGAGATTAGAAAATGAAGCTTCAAACAGAACTTGCTGATGTTTCTCTTTTTCCCCCTTGGCTCAGTTATCTTATTAGAAAGGACAGGTATTTGTAACTTAGCAACATCACTCCCTGTTCCCATAAGAACATGACTGTACTGGGATTTCAGGCCCCTTTTGGGGTTTTCTCAAAAATTTTGTACCAACTGTCAGGAAGGAGTGTTTCCCAAGGCTACTCTTATCTGTAGTCTATCCCCTTACCTGCTTACCTTAAAAATATTTTTGACCTCCCAACCAGCCTCTAAGAGCCATCTCTACCCTTCCTGCCAGTTCCCTGAGCTACCAAAGAATTAAAAAAAAAACTACTTGCTCCCACTCTTGTCTTCTACCCACAGTGTTAGTCCGTAAAGAATTTCCTAGCAGGGTAGAAAGTATTAGAAGTGCACAGTCCCAAGGCTTTCCCCCCTTTCTCTGTTCAAAGCTGGTAGTTTGGCATTTGTTGATGATTGCAAAAAGACTTTTTGATGTACAATGTCTCAGTGTGAAAAATGCTGCTCATCACTGCTGTGCCACTGAAAATGCTTTCCTGAAGCATTCTCATGGCCGCCTAATTGCCAGGAAGAATTCGTTTAACCTTGACAATGCCCTAAACATCGTTTGGCTGCTACTCTGCTCCTTTTATTGGCTTGGCTGGATGCTACTCTATTTCTTCTTAAAAGTTCTTGTCTTTCTTTAATTGCCCTCCAAGTCTCTGTCAACCTCAATCACTCCTGAAGATTCTTCCCCAGATTCTTCTGCTCAGACTATCCCCAGGGTATTTTTTTGGTACCTCAAAAAGTCAGTACATCTAAAAACAAAACTCAACATCTTGCATCTCTACCTACCTTTTTTTTTTCCTTAAAAAGCATCACTATCATCAACCCCGTCATCAAAATTCCTCATTTGTCACAGCTTCTATCATTTCTTTTTATATCTCTCCGATCATTCCTCCGTCATACCTCCTTTTGGGCCCTGATACTTGGACTCATCTGGATGCTCTCAGTAGTTTCCTAACTTATTTGCCTGACTCCAACCACCCCTTCCAATCTTAGTCATTCTGCTAAAACACAACTTTGCTCATTTAAATATCCTCTGGCTCAAAACTTGTTTCTCTTTGAATAAATTTCCAAGCTTGGCATCCAAAGCCCTCCATAGACTGGGTTCTACTTGCTTTTCCAATTTTGCCATCTGTTAACAGGTACTTCTCCCTGCATCCTTTCCCACTGTCTTCACATTTTAAAAAGCACCTCACCTGTAAAGATTTCATCACTCCCAAAAGTGCCTCTAACCTCATTCTGTGGTAGCACAAAATGGTGGGACACGTTTCTTTGAATAGTGAGGAGTCACTGGGATTTTTTTGTTGTTGTTCCATAAGCATTACCTGAAGTGTGGGAAGATTCATGGTAAAGATTGTATTTTTGTGCCTCTCCCATGCAGTAGTTGCAGTATGACTGTTAGAGGTCCACCAGCTTCTCAGAGTCACCACTTGAGTTATTGAAAATGATTCTCATGCAGTAGAATGTTTAATGAAGCTTCCTGTTTTTTCACTAAAGATGACCTCTGTCTCCCTGTCTCCCCTCAACTCTTCCCCAAGAAAGATTTTTAAGTATTTGAACATTTAGTGGCAAAAGGACTTGCTTCTTGAGGAAATGGCTGTCAGAATCACTGGCTGTCATTTCAGCCTGTGGAAAGATAGATTAGTAAGAATGGAGGGATGAAAAGGACAAAGTCCTTGAGAGCAAGATTTTTGTATGACTTTCCCAGGTCTGCCCTTTGGATGTGCTCTGGCAACCAGGAGCTTCTGTGCACCCACTGTCTCATTGGCCACACCCTCTCTCAGTGGAGACGGGCAGGAGCCTTACACCATCCTGCTGTGGTCAACCCCTCAGATCTGTCAAGGAGCAATCCTCCACCAAATACTGTGCTTTTTATACCAAATGAAACATGATGAATGCTTGCTTTGCCAGACCTAACAACCATTGCTACAAACTGACCCTGAAGTCAAGATTAGGTTCATCTGAACAGGACCTGGAGTAATTATCACAGCTATTTTATAATCTCCAGGAAACCAAAGGAAATGGGATGGACATGTGTCTGAGACATAGTGCACAGTGGTTGAGGGTGCAGCCTTCGGAGTTGGATGACTGGGTGTCGGCTCTGCCTGTGCCTTTCCGTTGGCCTGGGTGATCACATTCAGGCTTACTTCACTGTTGGTTGTCAAGATTCTATGAAGTTGAGATACTAATCATAGACAACCTGTTGAAATACAGTCTGAGAGACAGGTGGATTCTCCCAGCATTCACCTGTTAAGATCCATCAAGAGATTAGATGTTTGCAATGAAGATTTCTTTTGTTCCCTTCCTCATTCACCTCAAAACAGAGGGATGGGTGCTTTTCCTCATCTTAACACATAACAAAGATACAAATCATGTAACAAAAGTCATCCCTTTAAAGTGTACAATCAGTGGCTTTTAAAGTATTCATAAAATTGTGCAACCATCATCATTACATAACTCAGAACATTTTTATCAGTGTTTAAAAAATAGTATGCTGTACCCATTAGCAGTGACTTTTTATTCTCTGCTCCTTCCCCACCCCCTCCCAAGCCCCTGGCAACCACTAATTTTACTTTCTGTCTATAGATTTGCCTATTTGGGGCATACAGAGCCATACAGTATGTGGCCTTTTTATGTCTGGCTTTTTTCACTTATAACAATGTTTTCAAGGCACATCCATATATCTCATTAATATATCATGTTTTTGTTCACTTGGTGGATATTTGTATTTCTGCTTTTTGTTTATTATAAATACTATGACTGTACAAGTTTTTATGTGGACATAGTTTTAATTTCTCTTGGTTCTGTACATAGGAGTAGACTTGCTGGATTAATGCCTAATCCTTTCAAGGAACTGCCAAACTGTTCTCCAAAGTGGCTATTTTATATTCCCACCAGCAGTCCATGAGATTTCCAATTTCTCCACATCCTGACCAACACTTATTATCTGACTTTTTGATACAAGCTATCCCAGTGGGAGTGAAATGGTATCTCATGGTTTTGATTTGTATTTTCCTAATAAATAACGATGTTAAGCATCGTTTCATGCCTTTTAGCCATTTATCTGTCTTTGGAGAAATGTCTATTCAGATCTTTTGCCTGTTTTTAAATTGGGTTGTCTTTTTTATTATTGAGTTCTTTATTTTGACTACAAGTCCCTTACCAGAGAAATTGTTTGCAAATATGTTCTCCCATTCTTTGGATAGTATTTTCACTTTCTTGATAGTGTCCTTTGAACCACAGAAGTTTTTAATTTTGATCATGTCCAAAGTTATTTTTTCTCTTGTTGATCTTGCTTTTGATATCTAAAACACCATTGCCTAATCCAGCTGATGAAGATTTACACCAGTTTTCATTTAAGTGTCTTACAGTTTTAGTTCTTACATTTAGGTCTTTGATTCATTTTTGCATATGTTGCATTATAGGAATCCAACTTCATTCTTTGGCATGTGGATAGCAAGTTTCTAGTACCAGTTTGTTGAAAAGGCTGTTATTTTCTCATGAATGGTCTTGGCACCGTTATCAAGAAATAATTGGCCATCAATGTAAGAGTTTATTTCTGGGCTCTCAGTTTCATTCTGTTGATTTATATGTCCTTATGCAAGTACCACACTGTTTCAATTACTGTAGCTTTGTGATAAGCTTTTAATTTGGGATGTATTAGGCTTCCAACTTTGTTCTTTTTCAAGATGATTTTGACTATTCTTGGAATCTTGCAGTTATATATGAATTTGGATCAACTTTTCAATTTCTGCAAAACAGGTATCTAGCATTTTGAAAGGATTGTATTGAATTGGTAGATGAACTTGGGAAATACTTTTAACAACATAAAAGTGTCCAACCTATGAACATGGGACGTCTCCATTTATTAAGATCTTTAATTTTTTTCATTAACATTTCATAGATTTCAGTGTACAAGTCTTGACTTCTTTGGTTAAATATTTTATTTATAAATAAAGAGTATTCTTTTTGATGCTGTTGTAAACAATTGTTCTAAATTTCACTTTTGGATTGTTCATTTCTAGTGTATAGAAAGTTAATTTTTATATACTGATCTTACATCCTGCAGCTTTTCTGAACTATTTATTTTGTTTTTGATTCCTTAGGATTTTCTGTATATGAGATCATGCATCTGTGAATAGAAGTTTTACTTCCTTTCCTCTCTAGATCCTATTTCTTTTTCTTGCCTAAATGTCGTGGGTAGTGCCTCTAGTACAATATTGAATAGAAGTAACAGTAACAGACATCTTTGTCTTATTGCTGATTTTAGGAGGAAAACATTCAGTGTTTCACCATTGATTATGATGTAAGCTGTGTATGTGGTTTTTCATAGATGGTTCAGGCTGAGAAAAGTTCCTTCTATTCCTAATTCATTGGATGTTTTTAATCAAGAAAGGAATTGGATTTCATCAAATGATTCTTCTATATCTAATGTGGTTTTTGTCCTTTATTCTCTTAATAGGCTGTATTGACATATGTTTTATTATATTGAACCAACTGCATTTCTAGGATAGTCCTGCTTGTCTGTGGTACACAAACATAATCTATGCTGCTGGATTCTATTTGCTAGTATTTTGTTTAGAATATTTGCATCTGTGCTCATAAAAATATTGGTCTTTATTTTTTCTTGTTATAACATCATTGTCTGGTTTTGATATCAGGTTAATACTTGTCTCTTAGAATGAGTTGGGGGCTTCCCTTCATCTTAAACCCAGTGAGACATGTTTCAAATAAACTACCTAGAGACCTTGACCCTGTGTTCTTTAGATATTGGGGAATGTAAGAATGGTACTGACTCTTCCTAGAAAGGGTCCTCTGGTGAGATGTGGCTGAAGAGGCATGTGACAGCAGAATAAAGGGCACATTCACCAGTGATGGGGTTGAGGTGTATGTTTCCCTCAGGCCACATAAGGTTTCATCAAAGATGGGCTGTGAGCCATCTTGAAAATTATCCTACACAAGTGAGCTTCCTGCCTGGAACAGGGCCCCTGAAATCTAATCACCATCAAATGTAGAGGCTGTGGGGAGGAGAAATTAGGAGCTTACCATCTAAGCCAGAGGTTCTCAGTTGGGGTTCCCAGTAGAGTGTACTTCTTGGGAAAAAGCCAGTAGCCCTTAGCCTCTCCGTGAAGGCTCAACACCCTATCGTTATCGCAGCAACTGTATCAGGCAGGATCCTTTTCTCTAATTCTCTTCCTTCCAGAAGGCCCAAGAACAGGTGTTGAGTGAGAGGTCAAGGGAGGAAGAGAAAAACTGATTGCCCTATCTTCAGGCTTCCCACCTAAAAGAGTGTTTTCAATTCAGAGAGTAGTATTTTGATGTTTCACTAGAGTGTACTTAACACCCAGAAAGACAGACACTTTGTTTATTATCTGGAAGTGACCAGAAAAACTATGATCTGAGATTTCATTCCCAGAAAAACAAATCTGGAGGCACCAGAGCTAGAGAGCAGGTCTGCTGTGTTTGGCTGCACTGCCCTCCCCGTGTCCCTCAACACAGTCCTCATTATTTACTAATCAGACCAATGGAAAGGATTCGGGACACTAAGGATGATGATATTGATGAGGAATGATCTCTATAGAGGATTTCAAAACCTGCCTCTTACCATATTCCAGCTGAAATGTGAAGTTTTTCCTTTCATTAACGTTTACCAGGCAAATACCAATTGAATGCTTGCCATGTTGGAGGTTTGCTGAAAGTTTCAGATTGATTCAGAGCTGCTTTGTTCAATCAAGGAGTCTTATGGGAAGACAGTATTACTGGCCAGACATACATGCAAACCACCAAAGGGTAACAGAGGTATGTAAAAATGCAATTTGAGCAGAGAACTCAGAGCCAAAATTTTTTCACATAGGAGGTGAACCTTTAGCTGCATCTTAATGGATCGGTAGGTGTATGCTAGGCAGGTAAGTGAAGGGTGTTCAGTGTGCCTGAGTGTAAGACTCCAAGGGATCAAGATTGGGAAGGAAGACAGGTCAGATCATGAAGGAACTTGCAGACCATACCAAGGACTCTGGGCTTTATTTTTCAGACATTTAGAAGCAAAGACAATCAGTTTTTCATTTTAAATCTGTTTTATAATATAAAGGAGCATATATGCCAGGTGGTCTTTGCCATGGAGAGTATTCCCATAATCCTACAATGGCATAAAAACATGAGGACAGAAGGGAGACGGACAGCATAGGACATGTTAGGGACTGGATGCAGGTGGCTGGTCATACACTCCTGCGTGGGAGAAAACCAAAGGTAACTCCCCCTTTTCTGGTTTGGGTGTTGTATGAAGGGGTGCTGTTGGGTCTACACAGAAGAGGGGTAGGCTTTGGAGGACAGACGGACATGTTTACCTGAAGCACTGGAGACATGCAAGTGGAGCTATCAAGAAACAGTTAAGAAAATATAATGGTCTAGAGAAAAGCCTACAAAGAAGACAAAAATGTATGGCGCTTCAGCATATACATCATCGACGAACCCATAGGTAGGAACATTATCACAGGGAAAGGCAATAAAGGGAGGAAATACGGTCAAAATCCATGGAAAATGCTAGCATTTGAGAGTTACACAAGGAACTCTCAGTAAAGGAAAATGAAAGCAACTCATTTATTTACTCATTTTTATCTCGGCTCCACTACAAACCAAGCCATACGAGGGCAAGGACTTTGTCTTGTTCGTGGCTGTGCCCCAGTGTCTAGAGCGGAAGGTAAACATGCTTTGTGGAGCTACACAGCCACCAGTGTCTCAAACTTCTGCCCGTCCTCCCTGCCATCCCTTTTCACTTGCTGGCTGACACCCTACCCCCAATCTCAACTCTTTTAACAACAGCTTTTAAGGAGGGCATATGGGTCCTTACTGTCATCACATGAAGATAAATCAGCTAAATGAAAATACTTCAAAACTTCTGAAATCAGCTAAATGAAAATACTTCAAAACTTCTGAAATGTGATACGAATTCCAAAATCATCAATTATCTCAGCTGCTTACCTTTCAGGACCCATTACTGCCTGACACTGCTGAGTTTGGCCCACTTCTCAGTGGAACCAAAACGACACAGTTATGAGATCAGATCTGTTTCTTGAGGTAAATAAAAAGGTAGCCTTGCCCCAGAGATAATCACCAAGGGCAGTAAGAACCTCCAAGTGCTTCAAGCTGAGGTTGAGCAGGAAAATTCCAGATCACCACCACTAGACAGTGTGCGCTTGAGCCTGTCCAAGGGAAGTTACACCATTAGCTGAAAAGGCATTTCAGAATTGCCTCCAGTGTGCTTGCATCCAGCACCTAAACCCAGCAAAAATTCCATTAGCCTTCAATACATACTGTTAATAGGATTGAAATATTTTTCAAATTTAAGTTGTGTTCTCTAGAATGTTCATTATTTCGTAGCAACTATCACAATGTACCTTTTTTCCTTCATTATTGCCTGACTCCCTCCTTAAATTGTAATCTCCATGAAGAGCAGGATCATATCTGTTTTCTTTATCCCAATGTCCAGTACATATTGGTTGAATGAATGTATGAATGAAACGATTGCTAAGCCAAAGAGCCTGGTTTATCAACTGGACTGACGATCTCAACAGAAACTACCGACATGAGGCGATGTAAGAGCTGTTCCTGCCTGTGAACAAGGATCTTAGGTGGAGCTTTTCGGGCATTCAGATGCAACGTACACCTTCTTCCCACTTTTCAGGGACAGCACAACCCTAATTGCTCTTACGTATGTAACTGGTTTCAGAAAGCAGAGGAAAAGTTTGTTTTCCATACATTCCTAAGAAAGTGGTAAGTAAACCAATCATGCTTTCCCATATGACATTAATTTTATGCACGTTCCTTCAGTCCTCACTACCCCAGTCCCCAATCCCACTGGTAATCCATCATCTAAGGGTGGCTTTTTGTTTCTCATCATACCCCTCTGCGTGCTTTCAGTGCTTCTACTCAAGTAATGCCTAAAGGAAATTAAAAAGATGCACACTGAACCCACATGAAGTGGAAGCAGACCATTGGGACAGCGCAGACCACTGTGGACAGGAGTAGCCTCTGCCTGCAGACCTGACCTCACAGGTGGCACTAAACCCACAGTTACTTAGCCATGTGCTAAATAACATGAATTCTACTTCCTTAGGTCATCGTGGGGCTTACATATTTAGGAAATACAAAGAAATAATTAAGGAACCCTACTATTCATTTAAATGTGAAAGAGCCATTTCCCATATATATGTATCTTATGACCATCTAATTGATGATAAAAATTTTTAACCGACATATCGTCTCACAAAAAAAATTCCAAAATGTTAACTGACCACTGGACAGAACACTGGAAGGACAAAAGCCTAAAGATACTTTGTTTTGCTTCAGGGTAAGCTATCCAATATCTGCTTTTGTGACAAAGTAAGTGTATTGTGGAAGCTTAGGGGTAAAAATGATCCAAAACATCATTTGGTAAACCCTCTACCCTCATTTTATAGAGGAGGAAACTTGAGTCTCAAACTGAAAGATTCTGCCCAAGGTTACTCTGGCCACTGCATTTACCTAAACGTTCACAAAGTTAGAAACCAGAGCCTCTGCCTCCACATCATCATGCCAGTTAACAGCCTGCTTCAGCCAGCAGTCTTTGCTTAATTAAATGTAAGGAGGATCTCCATAGGGCTTACCTGGGGTTGGGGGGGTCTGTGGGTAGGAGGGGAAGAGAGATCTCTCCTAGTTCTCAAGTCATCTAGTTTCCATTTGACTATTTTTATTGTAAAAGGTTCAGAAATTAGAGCCAGGTCCCCATTCCCATTCCCTCCCCAGTCCACTGAAGAAACAAATTTGCTAACATTCCCCAAATTATTGTCTTTTACTCTCTTTACAGTAAGAGCAATACGGGCAAAAAGTTTCCCAGAATCATGTTCCTCTTAGATATTACTCCTTGAACAGTGGATTTTGGTGTGGAGATGAAGCCTGGTATGTGGAAAGTTCCAGAGGCCCCGGCCCCAGCCCAGCTTGCTCTCTGCTGCCTGTGCTCGCTGCTTGTCTCCGTGTCTCCATTTGAAGGGCTGCAGGGCCTGTAGTGACCTGGGTGTGCTTTCCTATTAAATCCTGCCTTGATTGTCATGTTTTTATAGAAGAGGAAAAGCATTTCTCCTTGAGTTCAGTAGCAGTCTTGAGGTCAGGGTAAGATTTTTTTGGTAAGTATTAAGAAGTAGTTGCTAAATGATAAACGGGTGGGAAGGGGAAGGGTGCCTGTAAAAAAGGTGGTTTGTTCTTCCTGGTGATGGAATTGCTTCCAGTTTGTTTTCCTATCTCTTCAAGAACGATTTTCTGCCCTCTTCCTGTACTATGCGTTCTGATTCCTGGAGCATGCAGTACCCCCTCACTTCCTTTCTCCAAAGGGCTGTTGGAAGAGAAATCTTGAACGATAAAATATGTTTGATGTGGGAGACTGGATTCTGTCCTCCAGATACTTAGCTCTTTCATCCATGAGAAACTCCTGCCTTGAGAGGGCTTGGACCTGGGTCCACAGTGCCAGGCCCACTGGCACATCCCCTGGGTTGTGGGAGTTTTTCCTGGGTCTTGGCCTTTTCTTCTTGGGGTGCTCCACACTTCTGTCTCCATAGACTATATATTTAAGAAGCTTGCCTTTTGATTTTCTACCAATGGCTGGACCTTGGAGAGGACCCTGCACAATGCTCGAGGGCCTGCTGGAGAAGTCCCTCGTGGTCCCTTCCCTCTCTGACAGTGGCCTGCTCTCCACAGGAAGCTTTCTCTGTTTTGCTCCCTGCTCTGACTATCCAGAGACTCTAAAGATAAACCCAGAGTTGGTTTGTCTTCCCTCTGGAGGGAAACTTATTTTTACAGTTGTCCCCACACTCTCTTTCTTGGAGTCTGCCTTCAAGGTTGCCCTGGAGGCTGCCTGGGCCTCCACCTTGTTCCACAGACCACTGCTGCAGGGCAGGTACAGTCTGTCCTTGTCCAGGCTGAGTCTGAAGTGTACTTTGTTCTTCCCCGACACTCTCCTGTTCTGGACGACTGCCCTCACGGCCTCCTCGCTCTCATCCACCAGGGGGAGGTGTAGCTGGACAGCATGTTCTTGGTGGTGACCTGTCTGACCAGGTCCCTCTTACCTAGCAGCTGCGCATGCGCCAGCTCTGACCTTCGGAGCTTCAAGCAGCATCGTTTACAAAAGGCTTTCTGCTCCACTAGCCGCGCATTAGCTTCTTACTTCTTCATTGACTCCAGAAAACTTAGTCTCTTTTGGCAAGTTCTCTTCTTTCCAGTTGAAGGACAGAATTGAGTAGGATTTCTCTGTTTCCATTCCATAAGCTTGATGTTCTCCCCAAATAGGGAATAGCACCCGTTTCCCTGATTGCCAGTGCTGTCCAACAAGCTCTGATGGTCACTCTGCTGGAGGCTTCTCCATAAGATGCCCCTGAGGGTCTGGCATTCCTCTGCTCACCTGGCAGCCAGCGATCTGTCAGCAGACCTGTGAGGGTGTTCAGTGACGATGCAAGAGCACTATGACCACACAGTTCCATTCTGGCCTCCAGTTTGTGGGTCAGCAGGGCATGCGGTCGGTTGGCCAGGTGCTTCTCCCAAGGGCAGAGGTTCTGTGAAGCCTGTTCTCTGGCCTGTTTATTACAGGCTCAGCTTCCATCTGAGAATTGTCCCCCTTCCAGGGGCACTTGAAGATCACCACCCTGTTTGTGATAGGAGCTGAACTGGCAGGGGCAGGGCTTGAAAGGCCCATGTGTTTACTTACCAATTACTTACAGGTGTTGGAGATTTCTTATATTTGGTTCCCTCTGTCTCCCTGGCAGGTGGTGAAGAGGAAGTTTTTAATAAGATTATTAAATATGAGATAGGAGATATGGAAATGCAATCTAATAGGAGAACTCCTATGTAGGTAGTTGAAAAAAATACTTTATATAGTTTTATTACATAAACTACTTAAGGATGGAGTTGGTCAACTGGTTAAAGTTGGGCCCCATCTTTGATTGCTATATGTAAGAAATTTATTCAAAGATGAGACCTCCCAAAAGTCAAAAAAAAAAATGGAAGAAAAGAAGGTATAAATGAGGATGCCCTTGCTGAGGGCACGTGTCCCTGCATGTGAGATCAAGAACTATGGCCCTAACTGGTTGTTAGAACTTCTTAGCCTCACATAGGGTAACAGCAGGGTGGGCCACAGAGGCCCCTAGATGGTGCTCGTGCCAGCCTGCAGAAACCCTAAATTCCTAACCCTGGCTCTGTTCCCCCACAAACAATAGCCCCAATTACATAAGCACCTTCAAATAAACTGCTGTGTTTGTACTACCAGGAATTTAGTGTTTGTGACCCAGCCGGCTGCTTTGCAACTCATGATTGCTACTTATTAGGGTTTCTTTTTTTTAATGACTGACCTTTTAACAACTATGATTCTCCTCCCCTTAGGGTCCATTCATTGTTGCCCACCCAGAAGGTAAATCACCAGTCCCCTTCCTCTTCCTCATGTCCTTCTTAACTGCTGTTTCTCAGTCCATCATCTACTACTCAAGACCAACAGACCTCAACCTCTTTTATCTTAACATTGTATTCCTGAAATAATGCTGAGCCTTCCTGTGGCCCACCAAACATTCCTGCAATCTTAAGACTTCCCCTCTATGTGTTCTTAGGAGTTATTGCTTTGCCAAAACCACAATGCTTTCATAGCTCCCTCATCTACCTGGATCTTAACTTTTGCTTGCATTTAGGATAAAAGTGGTATTTTTATTAGTAAAATTAAATGCTCTGAAAGTGGCCTCTAAATTAGAATATATATATATATATATTTACATGAGTTCTCATAAATTCAGGTTGCCCCTAAACATCTAGGCTACCCTTACCCCCACTAAATGGCTGTCCTGGAATTTGGAGGACTGACTCCAAAACTATGCCCAGCCCAAGGAGTAGATAGATCAGTCTAAGTCAGTCAGGGTAATGCCACCTTCCTTGTCACAGGGATTGGTATGGGCCAGGGCTTGCCAAAACCGTAAGATAAGATGGGATGTTTACTATGGCCTGGGCAGAAGAGCATACGTGCTCTTATATGAGTTTTGGGGAGCAACACTCTGCATGAACAAGGAAACATGTTCCTCCAGTTGCTATTGTCGGCCTTCTTGCCACCAAGGGCACCCAGCTTTGAAATGATGCTGACCCATGGGTGGCTGTGTGGGAAGACAGAACCCAAATTTTAGATCACATGGCTGAGCCATGTCATCTGATCATTCCAGAAGTCTTCAGCTAAGCTAGTATCTTCACTGATAAATTTTACTAACTGACATAAGAAAATTTTACTTCTTAGCAAAGTATCAGAATTCCTTTGAAGGGGGATGTGGCTTTGTGAAGATGATGTTGAACTTTGCACGCTGTACAGGAGGGTCCCTTTTTTGACCTCACAGACCCTAAATAGGACAACTATCACAATGGTTTGGGTGGCTGGGTTTTATGGCACCTGGTGAAGAGGCTGTCTTCACCCAGTTCTGTCTGACTGTCTTTCCCTTCCCCCTCAGGGTTGTCTCTGCTAGCCTGAGCCCCTCCATGTCAGAAATGCTAGTTTGTTTTACAGCCAACAGAGGACCGCACTGCACTTAAAAACATCCAGCAATAACTTCAGATATTTAACAATGTGACACCAACCAATCAGAACAGATGCCAGCCTTGAACAACCACTGCTGCCTAGAATCCAGCTGTACCAAAAACACTGCCTTTAACTATAAATATACCCACACAATTGAACAGTTTTTGCACACTGGGCTCTTAGAGATCTTAGAGATCAGTTAGTTTAACACAATCATGTGAAGATTAGCTTTGCAATGTTTTACTGATGTTGGAAAAGAGAGGAAAGGGTCTGAAAGCTCTTGTTGGAGGTGAGTGCAAAATATGGAACTGCACCAGGTTCTGGATAAATACCCAGTTGTACTGTGTCACCATTATGGTGCTGACACTTACCCCTACCACTGACACAGCACTGGGCTACATGCTGTTTTCGAAGAGTCATAGGACTGTTAGCTCAGATAATCAGCTCACCATGCCCCTGAGGTCCATGAGGTACATTTTAAAGTTAGAGTTTAGTTCAGTGACTATAGATTGCATCTTGATCCAGTGTTGACGTTTTCTTGAATAACATTCTATTTACCTAGTTACCCATGTTGGGAACCTCAAAGACATCTTCTCCAGCTCTTTGTTGCCGACCCTCCCTACTTAATTGTCTCCTGACTTATGTACATCATCTCAGAAACAGTCTTGACATCATTTCTTCTCCTTAGTCCTTGGCTTTCATTCCAGGTAATCTCCGGCATAGACTAAGGAGTCTTTATGCCTCTTCAATCTATCTTCTACCCTGCTGCTGGGACATGGAATCTGAGTGCTACAGTGAGATCATTCTTGACATCCCATTCCCTGTAGAATATGAAAATAGGGAAATAAGATTACCCTTAACAAGGCATGATTCCTAGGCCTATAACCTGATGCCAGACACTGACCCCACTCAGGTCTGTATCAATGAAAAGGGTTGAAATCTCTAGAAAAACTGAAAAAGGCTAAGCCTAGAGGAGTCGATGGCCAGGAGGACAGGTTCATATCTATGAAGGATATAGCCCATCAACCCAGGAAGTGTATTCCTACAAGGAACTGCTGCTTTGAGATAATGTAGCCCAATGACAGCCACAAGAATCCTCTAACTCACTCTTTATACTGTGGCTTCTTCTGTCTGTTATGTGTTCAGTGTGGCTGAGAGCCTTCTTGTGGATTGGTCCTCACTTCATTCAGCTTCTGAGATTATAGAATATGGAAGTAGGAAAGGCTGCCAGGGGTCACATGGCCCAAGAGATAAGGAGTCTGAAGGCCAGAGATGGCATGGGACTTGCCAAGGTTGCACAGAGAGCTAAACCTAGGATTAAACCTTGGACCCAAACTCCCCAGTCCAGTGCACTTTGTACTGCACTGGGTTGCCTCTGCTCATAGCCTTGTAGGGGATAGCTGACAAAGGGCAAGACCAAGGATGCTCTTTGTGGACCCAGCAGCAGATGAAACCATGACCCAATACAGAGTGCTCTCATGTCCCCTTCATTCAAACTGAACGGGACTGTGGTTCGCCACTTCCATCATCTGCACAAGTGCTGTCTGCCCTGGAGGGGAGTGCGTCACTCCTCATCTGCTCTCTTTCTTGCTGGGGAAGTGGATCAGAAACCCCTTGCTCTGAAGCCACTTTTAGAGCAAAAGCCAAATTAAAGATGATTTAAAACCATTTCAAAGACACAGGTAAGCCCTGTGTCTGAAGCCTCAGATGGGAACTGTGGCTGTGAGCAGGTAGAGATGGAATGATCACTGCTGAGGGGGATCTCTTTTTACAAGGTATACTGTGGGCCCCCCCCACACTTGTGACCTGAATTAGAAAACATATTTCCACTCTCAGTACCCCTGGGAAGATTTCTAGCAGCAGATATTCTCTTTTGAATCCCGCTTAGGTACACCGATTGTACTCCAAATTCCAGGATACCTACTGAAAAAGAACTTTGAGAACTTAATAGGCCAGCCACAAGTCGAGTCACCACCTATATGTATAAAGCTCATGTAACCCTGAACATTTATCAATTTGTGAAAAATTGTACCCCTTCTGGTGAAGGAGATATTTTGTGACATCACTGATTTTCTTACACCAAGCTCTGTTTTCAGTGTGTTTTGACCTAACTGGCCTGTTAGGCAGGCACAGCTCCCAGGTTCTTTGGTACCTAACAATAGGTTCCTAATTGACAGGAAAAGTGGGTAAGGGTTAACTATGCCCACAAATGAAGCCCTGAAATTTTTTAGCAGTTTATAAAGATACCCAGTGTCAGATCAAATGGTGTCATAGCCATTATTTAAAACACAGTTCCTAGCAGGTGCACACTGGAGTGTTAACACAGGAGGTATTGTAAACTTTCTATGCTTTCAAGATTTGCAATCTCTCAACTTACATGAGAGGTTTATGCAAAGTATTTTAAGTGCTCCAGAGACAGGCTCTGCTACCTTAACACATCAGTCAAAACAGAGACTTCTTCTGACCCCATTTCTGCACATATTTAGGGATCAAGCCCTGAATGTGCTTCCTGATGGCCAGACTACAAGGCTCTCTATATTCCTATACTTGTTCTTGCAAGGGGGAGATTGTCACTAAAGTATTTTAGCCAGCATACATATCTTGAATACCCTCAATTTCAACAATGCAAGCCAATTTCTAACATCACACTAATTACCAAGTCACCAATTTCACCAATAAAAAACCCACTTCTAACATTTACTATGGAATTAGCAAAGTTTCTGGTGTACATGGTTATAAAGATCACTGAAGCATGTTCAGCTGCCTCTTGTGGGGCATTGCTTGAACATACAGGCAGTTGGCAACCAGGAGATAGGTTCCTGGATGAATACTAGATGTACCTGGGTATAATAAGGCCCACAGAAACGCAGAGCATCAAGCTTTTTATGCTGTAGTATTTCTTCTGTAACAGCTTTACTAAGATATAATTCACATACAATTCACCCACTTTAAGTGTACAGTGACTTTTTTGTATGTTCAGGGTTGTGTGTCCACTGCTACAATCAATTTTAGAACGTTTTCATCACCTCAAAAAGAAACCTATCGAACTGTTTGCAAAGTGCTGCACCATTTTAGATCCCACCAGTAGTGTATATGAGTGTTGATTTCTCCAAATCCTCACCAACACTTGTTATTATCTGCCTTTCTGATCATAGTAAGAGTGAAGTGGTATCTTACAGCTTCAGGTTGAATTTCCCTGATGCATAGTTATGTCAATTATTTTTTCATGTGCTTATTCATTTGTATAAAAAAGTTAAGATTAGCAAACAAGGACATTATAAAACAGTTACTATAACCATCTTCCAAATGTTCAATAGTAGAGCGATGAAAGGTGTTTTTTTAAAGGACTTGAAACTTCTAGAGATTAAAACAATGTTTGAAATGAAAAATCCACTAGATATAATTAACAGAAACTATCTCTGAAGAAGCATGGACATTGGACTTACTAGATAAATATTTTAAAATAACTGTCTTGAAATGTTCAAATAGCTAAATAAAAAGACCAAAAAATGACTAAAGGAAATTAGGAAAATGAAATATGAACAAAGAATATCAACAAGGGATAGAAATTCCAAAAAGGGACCAAGCAGAAAATCTGGCTCTGAAAATACAATTACTGAAGTGAATTTTTACTAGGGGGTTCCACAGAAGATTTGAGCAGGCTGGAGAAACAATTAGGAAACCTGAAGACAGGACAATTGAAATGAACAAGTCTAAGGAGAAGAAAGAAAAAATACTGAAAGAACAATGAAGGGAACCTAAAGGACTTGTGAGCCATCATCAAATAATCAATATAGGAATCATGGGGGATCTCAGATGGAGAAAAGAGAGATCATTTAAAGAAATAATGGTGAAAACTACCTTTATTAAAAGACATGTATCTATAAATTCAAGAATCCTAACAAACTCTATATAAGATAAATTCAAAGAGATCCATGCCAAGACATTATAATCTAATTGTCAAAAGTCAAAGAAAAATTTGAAAGTAGCAGGAAAGAAGCAACTCATCATGTACAAAGAATCTTCAATAAAATAATCAGCATAATTCTTTCAACAGAAATCTTGGCAGCCAGAAGGCAGTGGAATGATAAATTTAAAAGACTGAAAGAAAAGAAAAACAGTCAACAAAGAATTCTGTATCCAGCAAAACTGTGCTTCAACAATGAAGGAGGAATTAAAACAGTCCTAAATAAACAAAAGCTGAGGAAATTCATTATCACTAGACATGCCCTACAAGAAATGCTAAAGGGTTGAACCAAAGGTTGGAACAAAAGGATGCAAGGAAATAATTCAAAGCCATATGAAGATATAAAGATCACTGATAAAGGTAGATCAATGAACAAAAAATATAAAAACATCTATGCAGAATACGAGAAGAACTCTTAATAATTCTGTGATAAAGACAACTCAAATAATAAAGTACTTAAATAGACATTTCTCCAAATAAGATATACAGATGGCTAACAACCACATGAATAGATGCTCACCATCATTCATTAGGGAAATGCAAATCAAAACCACAAGATATCACTTCATAGCCACAAGAAGCTATAATCAAAAAATGGAAATTAACAAATGGTGAGGATGAGGATAGGAGAAATTGGAACCTTCACCCATTGTGAGTGGGAATGTAAACTGATGCAACCAGTGTGGAAAACAGTTTGGCAGTTCTTAAATCAACTAAATACAGAATTTCCATATGACCCAACAATTCTTCTAATAGGTATATACCCAAAAAGAATTGAAGTATTCAAACAAAAACTTGCACACCAATGTTCACAGCAGCACTATTCACAATGGTAAATATATGGGAAAGGCCCAAATGTTTATCAACTAACGAATGGTTAAACATGTGGTATATACATACAATGAAATATTAATTATGAAGAGGAATGAAGTACTGATACATGCTACAACATCAGTGCACCCTGAAAACATTAGTCTAGGTGAAAGAAGACATATACAAAAGACAGCATTTTATATGATTCCATTTGTATGAAATATCCTGAATTGGGTAAAGCTATAGAGACAGAAAGTGGATTACTGGTTGCCAGGGGCTGTGAGAAGGAGGAAAAGGGACTGACTGATCAGTGAGTATGGAGTTTCCTTTTGGAGTGATAAAAATATTTGGGCACTAGTTGGAGATGATGGTTGCAAAATGTTGTGAATGTATTAAGTGCCACTGAATTGTACACTTTAAAATGGTTAATTTTGTGTTATGTGACTTTTGCTGCAGTAATATAAAGTAGTACTCAAATCAAAGAATGTTGCCAGGCCACAATAGGATTAAGTTAGAAATGAACAACAGAAAATTCCCTGGAAAATCACAGATATTTGAAATTAATTGCCAAACACACACAAATCTAACAGGAAATTAGGATGTATTTTGAACTAAATGAAAATGAAAACACAACAAAAATTTTCTGGATGCCACCAGAGCAATAATTTGGCAAATTTTATAGCATTAAGCATCTATATTAGAAAAGAAGAAAGGTCTCAAAAGAATTAATCTCCACTTCCACTTCAAGAAACTATAACAAGAAGAAATTAAACTCAAACTAAGCAGAAGAAAGGAAATAACAGAACAAAAATCAATAAAATATAAAACAAAAATAATAGAGAAAATTCAACTGTAACCAAAAGATGGATCTTTGAGAAGTCAATGAAACTGACAAACTTCAAGCCAGATTGATTAAAAAATAGAGAATACACATAATGCCATTATAAAGACTGAAAAGTTGACCTATCTTCAGATTCTACTGACAATAAAAACTGAGCAAGTATTTGTGAAAATGTCAATAAATTTGACAACAGATAAAATGAGCAAACTCACCCAAGAAGAAATAGATAGATAAACTTGAAGAACCCCATATCTATTAAAGTAAATGAATATCCAAGGAGAAAACTTTAGACCCAGAAGGCTTCCATGCTCAATTTTACTCGACATTTATAGAAATAATACCAATTCTACACAAAATCTTCAAGAAAATTGAAAAGAATGGGATACTTTACAAATCATTCTATCAGTCCAGTGTTACCCTGGTAGAAAACCCAGACAAGACAGACATTTTTAGGAAGAAAATTTAGACCTCAGAAAATAGATTTAAAAATTCTTCACAAAATTTCATCAAATCATACCCAATAATGTATTAAAAACGTAATATATGTCAACACCAGTGGAGTCCATCCCAGCAAAGCAAGTCTAGTTTACCATTTGAAATTCAATCAGCGTTATTCACCATATTCAAGAAAGTAAAAGGGAACCCCCACGCTCATTTCAATCAGCATTCCAATATTCATTTCTCAGAAAGTAAGAATAAAATGGAACTTCCACAACTTGATATATGTTGTCTATAAAAATCCACAGCTAACATCATACTTAATAGTGAAAGGCTTAATTATTTCGCCCTAAGATGAAGAATAAGGCAAAGACGTCCAATCTCTAATTTTGATTCATTTGTGTTGAAGGTTCTAGCCAGTCATGGAAATCAAAACAAGTTCTTTAGGTAAGGAAGGAAGAAATAAAAAGGTCTTTATTCACACATAACATGATCATCTATGTAGGTAATATAATGAAATCTACAAAAATACTACTAATACTAATAAGTGAGTTTAGCAAAGTTGCAGGATAGAAGATCAATATAATAAAAAATTAAATGCCAGCAATGAGCAATCAGAAATCAAAATACAAACTTCCATTTACAATACAATCAAAAAATCTGTAATTCTTAGTGATAAATCTGAAAAAAAGGTATGCAAAGCATTCTGAAAAAAAAATCACTGAAAAGAACAACTAAATAAATGGACAGATATACCTTGTTCAGGGTTGCAAAGACTCAGTATTGTTAAAATGTCAGTTTCCCCCAAGTTGATCTGGAGATTCAATGAAATCCCAATCAAAATTGCAGTAAGATATCAATAAGGTGATTCTAAAATTCATATGGAAATGCAATGGGCTTAAAATAGCCAAAATAACTAAGAACAAACTGAGTGGACTAAAACTTTAAGGCCAATATGAAGCTACAGTAATCAAGAATGTGCTATTGCCATAAACATAGCAAAAAGGAATAGAGAGTCTAGATATAGATCTACACTTACATGGACAGTTGATTTTTAACAAGGATGCAAAAGTAATTCAGTGGAGAAATCTTAGTTTTCAACAAATTATGCCAAAATTAATGAATATCTATATGCAAAAAATAAACATTTATCTGTAATTTAAACTATATACTAAATTAACTAAAACATGGATCACTGACACAATGTAAAACAAAACTCCAGAAAGAAATATTTGTGACCTTGGGTTAAGTAAAGACTTTTAGGATACAATACCAAAACTCTATTTCATAAGAGAAAAAATTTGTAAGTTAGACTTCATAAAAATTAAGAACTTCTGATTTTTTGAAGATATTAAGAGAATGAAAGACAAGCTATAATCTGAGAGAAAATATTTTCAGTTGACATATCTAATAAAGGACTTCTATAAAATGTACATAAAGAACTATCAAATCCCCACCATAAGGAAACAAGCCAATTTTAAAATAGGTGAAGGGGAGTCAAGAGGTAAATGGCACAGTAGGAAGGCAAGGCAGAAATCCTCCCATACACATCATGGAAGCCACTATAGCAATATAACTCTGAAAGTGACCTGAAGACTATAAAACAGACTGCCTGCACAAGCCACTGCTCTCATCACAAAGGACTGGCTGAGGCAAACATCTTATCTAAAACAAAGGAAGAAACACAGAAACCCTGACAAAATGAGGAGGCAAAGGAACATGTTCCAAACAAAAATACAGGATAAGATGCCAGAAAGAGGACTACATAAAACAGAGATCATCAATCTTTTTGATAAAGATTTCAAAGTAACAGTAATAAATAAGCTCACTGAGCTGCAAAAAAGTATTAGGGATCTCAGAGAGGACTTCAAAGAGAAGAGCTGAAAAGAGCTACTCAGAGATAAGGAATACAGTAACTGAAATGAAATATACAATGGAGGGAATGAATAATAAATTGCTGCCTGTAGAGGAGACAATGAGAATGGAAGTTAGAGAGCTGGAACACAACAAACCTGAAAAGAGGGGAAAAAAGAATATCCAGGAATGAAACAATGATAAGAGAGCTGTGTGGCAAATAACAAATGAAACAATATTTCCATAGTAGGGGTACCAGAAAGAAAAGAGGGAGACAAAGGGATGGAAAGTATCTTTGAGGAAATAATTGTTGAAAACTTCTCTGCTCTGGAGGAAATAGACACTCAACTTATGGAAATGCAGAGAGCCCCTAGTAGGAACATACGTAAAGTGTGAGGAAGAAGAAGAAGAAAAGTACTCATAGATTGTGTTTGAAGTAGGGCAATCATCAACTTAATACAGATTGTTATATACTTAGGAAGCTATTCTTGAACCTTATGATAACCACAAACCTAAAGCCTATAATAGATACACAAAAAATTTAAGAAGAGAATTCAATCACAACGCTAAAGAAAACACAAATAACAAGAGAAATGTATGAGAGGAAGAAAGGAAAAAAGAGGAACTATAAAAACAACCAGAAAACAATAAAATACAGATTTCGGACTGTTGTATTTTTGTTTTCATTTGTCTCTACATATTGCTTGATTTGTTTTAATTTGTTCATTGATCCATTGATTATTTAGAAGCATGCTGTTTAGCCTCCATGTATTTGTAGGCTTTTTTGTTCTCATTGCATAATTTATTTCTAGTTTTATACCACTGTGATATGAAAAGTCATACCTATCAATAATTACGTTAATGTAAATGGACTGAATGCGCAAATTAAAACATAACAGTGTCAGAATGGATAAAGAAACAAGATCTATATGGTGCCAACAAGCAACTCATTTCAGACCCAAAGACATACAAAGACTGAAAGTGAAGGGATGGAAAAAGATATTTCATGCAAATAATGGGGAGGAAAAAAGCAGGAGTAGCAGTACTTCAATCAAGACAGAATATACTTCAAAATAAGAAAGTAATAAGAGACAAGGACATTATGCAGTTATAAAGGGATCAGTACAAGAAGAGGATACAACCATTAAAAATATCTATGCACCCAACATAGGAGTACCTAAATATGTAAAACAAATACAGAATTAAAGGGGGAGTCGACTGCAACTCATTCATTTTTAGGAGACTTTAACACACCACTCACATCAATAGACAGATCAACCAGAGGGAAAATAAATAAGGAAACAGAGGCACTGAACAATGCATTAGGTCAAATGAACTTAACAGATATCTGTAAAACATTCCATCCAAAAAGCAGCAGGATACACATTTTTCTCAAGTATACATGGAACATCCTCCAGTAGGTCACATACTAGACCACAAAAAGAGTCTCAATAAATTTTTAAAAAACTGAAATTGTACCAAGCAACTTTTCATACTACAGTGGTAAAACAAGAAATAAATTATACAGTGAGAACAAAAAAGCCTACAAATACATGGAGGCTAAACAGCATGCTTCTAAATAATCAATGGATCAATGAACAAAACAAATCAAGCAATATGTAGAGACAAATGAAAACAAAAATACAACAGTCCAAAATTTGTGGAACACTGAAAAGGCCATTCTAAGAGGGAAGTGCATAGCAATACAGGCCTACTTCAAGAAACAAGAACAATCTCAAGTAAACAGTCTAAACTCATAATTAAAGAAACTAGAAAATGAAGAACAAATGAAACCCAAAGTTACTAGAAGGAGGGACATAAGAAGGGTCAGAACATAAATAAATAGAGAATAAAACAATAGAAAAAATCAATGAAAACAAAAGCTGGTTCTTTGAGAAAATTAAGTAGACAAACCCCTAGCCAGACATACAAGAAAAAAAGAAAGAACACAAATAAAATCAGAAATGAAGAAGGAATAGTCACAACAGATACCACAGAAATACAAAGAATTATTAGAGAATTCTATGAAACATATGCCAATAAATTGGACAACCTAGGAGAAATGGACAAATTCCTAGAAAAATGCAACCTTCCAAGACTGACCCAGGAAGAAACAGAACAATTACCAACAAATAAATCGAATTGGTAATCAAAAACTACCCCCCTAAAAAGTCTCTGTCCAGATGGCTTCAGAGCTGAATTCTACCAAACATGTAAAGAAGACCTGATACCCAGCCTTCTTAAAGTATTCCAAAAAGTAGAAGAGGAGAAAATACTTCCAAACTCATTCTATGAGGCCAGCATCAATCCAATACCAAAACCAGGCAAAGACACTACAAAAAAAAAGAAAATTATAGACCAGTATCCCTGATGAGCATAGATGCAAAAACCCTCAACAAAATATTAGCAAACCAGATTTAAATATACATCAAAAGGATCATCTATGATGACCAAGTGGGGTTTATTCCAGGGTTGCATGGATAGTATAATATTCATAAATCAATCAATGTTAGACACTATATTAACAAAAAGGATAAAAATCACATGATCATCTCAAAAGATATTGAAAAAGTATTTGACAAAATTCGATGTCCATTCATGACAAAATCTCAGCAAATGGGTAAAGAGGGTATATACCTCAACATAATAAAGGCCATATATGACAAACCCACGCTAATATCATACTCAGTGGTAAAAAGTTGAAAGCTTTTTCTATAAGATCAGGAACAAGGATGTCCACTCTCACTACTGTTATTCAACATAGTCCTGGAGGTCCTAGCCACATCAGTTAAACATGATAAATAAAAGGCACCCAAACTGGTAAGAAGAAGAAGTTAAACTGTCACTATTTGCAGATAGCATGATATTACACTTAGAAAACCCTAAAGATTCCACCCAAAAAGCTATTAGAATAAGTGGATTCAGCAAGTTGCAGGATAAAAAATTAATACACAGAAGTCTGTTGCATTCCTATATATTAACAATGAACTAGCAGAAAGAGAAATCAGGAAAACAATTTCATTTACAACTGCATCAAAAAGAATAAAATACCCAACCAAAGAGGTGAAAGAACTATACTCTCAAAACTATAAGACACTATAAGAGAAATTAAAGAAGATACCAAATAAATGGAAATCTATCCCATGCTCATGGATAGGAAGAATTAGTATTGTCAAAATGGCCATCCTGCCAAAAGCAATTTACAGATTTAATGCAATGCCTGTCAAAATAGCAATGGCATTTTTTCAATGAGCTAGAGCAAATAATCCTAAAATTTATAAAGAGCCACAAAAGACCCCAAATAGCCAAAGGTATCCTGAGAAAGAACAAAGCTGGGGGTAGTAGTGCCCTAACCTGCAATGCTATGGTAATCAAAACAGTATGGTACTAACAAGAATAGACCCACAGATCAATGGAACAGAATAGAGAGCCCAGGTATAAACACACATATATATGGTCAATTTATATACAATAAAGGAGCCATGAATATACAATGGGGAAAAGACAAACTCCAATAACTGGTTTTGAGAAAACTGGATAGCTACATGCGAGATAATGAAACTAGATTACTGTCTAACTCCATACACAAAAGTAAACTTGAAATGGATCAAATAACTGAATGTAAGACATGAGACCATAAAACTCTTAGAAGAAATTGTAGGCAAAAATCTCTTGAACATAAGCATGATGAAACATCTCCTCGGACAAGGGAAACAAAATAATAAATGAACAAGTAGGACTATATCAACTTAAAAAGCTTCCGTACAGCAAAGGATACCATCAGCAGAATGAAAAGGCAACCTACAGTGTGGAAGAATATATCTGTAAAAACTTATCCAATAAGGGGTTAACATCCAAAATATATAAAGAACTCATATGCCTCAACACCAAAAAACAAAAAAACAAAACAATTAAACAATGAGCAGAGTACCTGAACAGACATTTCTCCAAAAAAAGAAATACAGATGGCTAACAGGTACATAAAAAGATGCTCCAACTCCCTAATCATCAGGGAAATGCAAATCAAAATCACAATGAGATATCACCTCACAGCACATAGGATGGCCACTATCCAAAAGACAATAAATAACAAATGTTGGTGAGGATGTGAAGGAAAGGGAACACTCCTAACAGTGTTGATGGGAATGTAAATTGATGCAGCCACTGTGGAACTCAGTGTGGAGGTTCATCCCAAACTAAAAATAGAAATACCATTCAACTCAGTTAATTCCACTTCTAGGAATGTACCCAAGAAAACAAAATCCCTGATTCAAAAATATGTATGCACCCCTATGTTTACTGCCACATTATTTAAAATAGTCAAGTTATGGAAGCAACCTAAGTGTCCATCAATAGATGAATGGATAAAGAAGGTGTGGTATATATACACAGTGGAATATTATTCAGTCATGAAAAAGAAATCCTGCCATTTACAATGACATGGATGCAACTAGAGGGTATTATGCTAAGTGAAATAAGCCAGGTATAGAAAGACAAATACCATATGATTTCACTTATTTGTGAAATCTAAAAACAAAACATAATGAACGCAAGAGCAGTAAATTCACAGACACTGAGAAGTGACTGGTAGTTACCATGGGGGAGGGGTTAGGGTGGGTGGTGGTTGGGGAGGGTGAGAAAGATAAATGGGCACCAAAATTCTCAATCATAATTTAAGTTGGTCCCAGGGATAGTATAGTACAGCATGGAGAATATAGTCAATTATTCTGTAACATCTTCCTATGTTGACAAATAGTAAGGGCACTAGTCGGGTGAGGATTTAATAATATGGGTAACTGTTTAACCCAGTCTGTTGTATACTTGAAACTAATATAAGATTGTATATAAATCCTCCATAAAAAATAAAATAAGCAAAAAATTTAAAAAACACTTCACCCAAGAAGATACATAAAAGCAGTAGAAGGTTGGTGGTTCTCCTTAGAAAGGTGGTGCTTTTTCTGAGCTCATCCTTCATCCCACTGTGCAACCAGAGGCCCTAGTCCTGATGTGGAGGAACGGGAACACTCCTACAGTGCTGATGGTCATATCCTGCATGGCTCTGAGGAACATTTACAAAATAATGTCAAATGAACATTGTATGGTTACAGGCAGTGGGGTTAGGAATTATACTTAGATTTAAATTCCAGCTCTACACTTCAGATTGGCATGGATTCTATAAAGTTACACATAGAAGTTACAGAGCCTAACATATATCATCCATAAAATCCATTTTATTCAGCAAATAAAATTTTAGCAAACATTCATTGATATTTTACTCGGGCCACATTGTACTAGATGTTGGAGACATAAATGTATGTATCTTATTTGCCTTCTAGAAGCTTAGAGTGAAGTTAAGGACAAACATGCCAGTTTATAATTACACTTGAATGTGGCAAAGTAACCTAGTAGTTGTGTTTATGTGGGGCAATGAAAACATAAGAGGGGTATTCAAATCTGCCCCAGGTAGTGGCTGTTCAGGAAAAGCAGTGTGTTCCCTAGCTCTGAGAGAGTGGGGAGGAGTTGGAGAGAAGTTACTCCAAGCAGAGATGGTTTCAGAGGGGCAGTTGTTGAAGAGCCTGGAGAGAGTGGTGTATGTCAGCAGGTGTGGTGTATGAAAAGTAGGCAGAGGCAGGTCATGAGTAGCTTCACATACTGTTCTGCAGGATTCAGATTTTATTCAGAAACAATGAAGAATCACAGAGGGTTTCATTGATCTCTCTGGTTAGGACATATAAAATTACTGTAGGACGAAATAAAGGATGGAATCAGGGATGCAGAGGATGGAGGGGAAAACCTTTGAAATTCACAGAAAAGTTTCTTGTGAATGTTCATAAGCATGTTTTTCTGAGAGAGCATTCAGAGACTTCATCAGATCCTGCAGTGGCCCGTCAATTAATATCCATGTGACTAGAAGCAGGAGACCAGAGAGATGCACATGTAACAATCCCAGTGAGAGATAATAAAGCTGAGGACCACGACAGTGTCACTGGGGTGGGACAGTGTTCTGTAAACAGTGTCATAAAAATGTTAGCTGTTGTCACAACTGAATGATCTCATTAATTCAGACTAGTTGAGGCAATGTCAAATTTAAGTATGTGCAAAATGCAAAATTAAAACTATAATTCTTCCACTTCTGTTGGATGTCTATCCATTTAAATCCTTTAATTTTACATAAGAAAAACTATTTGATTGAATCTAACACCTGTGTGGTGAATGGGGAAGCATAAAATTTCACCTATGATTAATAACAAATAACAGCTAAGATTCTCCTTCTCCTTTTTCTTTTTCTTTTTTTTTCCAATAGTACAACCTTGCATTATATGCTTTCTGCATTTCTAGATCTTAATTTGGGGAAATGACTCTTAAGGATTTTTTGTGGAAGAGAGGACACACAGTCCAGTCATTCCTCTAGTATCTTAAGTGAAACTAGACCACCAGAAAGCTTTATGTCTGGTCCTTCATAGAAGCATGACTATGCTCTGCAGTGATAATATTGGTCTTCACTGAAAAATGTGATTCAAAATGTGTACTCTAGCTGTGTGTAAGTAAAACTTCAGGATGATCTTAAGATCTAGATCCAAGGTCCAGATCCAGTGCCAAGTCCCCGTTTAAGTTCCAAAGCCAAGGCCTAATTCCAAGGTCCAAGTTTAAGGTTTAGTTTCCAAGGTCCACTAATTCCAAGTTCCAGATCCCAGTCCAAGTTACAAGTGTAAGAATGTGTCCCTTGAGGAACTGGAAAAATCTAATTCTAAGGTCTAGATCCAAGGTGTATGTCCAGATCCAAGGTTCATGTTCCACATCCTTAGAAAAATTTTCAGGTCCAGGCTAGGGACCTAAACCACAGAACTGAACCTGACCATGATGTTGATCCTGGGTATTTTATAAGATCTTTTTTTTCACACTCTGGCAAATTCTCCCTGATTTTCTCCCCCTTTGTCACTTTTCTCTCATCTTACTTCTTCCAGTGTCCACTATTTTTTCCCTTATGGAATCTAATTCTGTAAGATTTCCTTCCCTTTTTTCCTTCATCTCCCCCTTATGACTCTTGTTGATTCCCCAAGATTTGATTCTCCCTTCTTCTTTCAGCTCATTTAATATATGCTGACTTTGCAGGATTTCTTCTCTCTTCTTTTATCCCTGTTTCTGTCACTTGCTTATTCTCCAAGATTTTCTTGATTTTTTTCTCTACCCTTTGTTCCCTTTTCTTTTAACACCTGCAAACAGGTGATTTTACTTTGATTACCTAGAAGGATACTGTTGCCATGTTTATTTTCCATTTTTCATCTTGTGGAAGCATGAAAGGCATGTCAATTTCCCGGCCAGGATAGTGTCAGTAGGACTGAGTAGCGGGCTGAACTTCCATTGCTTGCCAAAGGGAAGTAAGTGGGGTCGTGCTCCTGGTCCCATCTCAGCAGTGTCAGTGGAATTCAGCAGCAAGCTGCACCTCCAGCCCTCCATGCAGCTATGATATTTAATAAGAGAGCATGAGGCAAGGCTAGTCACCACTCCTTTTTGCTCTACCCCACATGAAGCACAATGTGCCCAGAAGGAATCCGAGCTCCCACTCCCACTTGGCATCAATGAGAATAAACAGGTCAGGGTGACAGGGGGCTAGTTCTTCCTCAAATGTCTGCAGGTTCAAATTGGGAACTGACATTACACTCCTACTTGCAGGCAAGTGGTGTGAGTTGGTGCCTTACTTTTTCTAAGAAGGTGTCACTGGGCCTAAAAGAGAAGCTAAACTATTCCCAACACACAACGAAGAAGTGTCCGCACTCCAGTTTTCCTTAATAGTATGGAGGGCAATAAGAAGCTGAACATACATACTCACCAAGATCTTGAGCTACAACTAAATAGAACTGCCTGATTTTAACAAAAATGTTAAGTAGGATCCAGAGTAACATAATATCTAAACAGTCCAAGATAAAATTGTAGATCACTAATCATATCAAGAACTAGGAAAATCACAACTTGAATGAGAAAAGACAATCTACAAGTGTCAACATCAACATGAATGAGATGTTAAAATTACCTGACAAGGATTTTAAAGACACCATCATAAAATGCTACAACAAGCAATTATGAATTCCCTTAAAACAAATGAAAAAATGGAAAATCTCAGCAAAGCAATAAAAGTTATAAAAAGAACCAAAAGCAAATTATAGAGATGAATAATATAACAACCAGATAAAAAACCTGATAGATGGGTTCAAATAGTAGAGTGGAGATGACAGAGGAAAGAATGAATGAACTCGAAGACAGATGAAAAGAATTTACCTTATCTGAACAAAAGATAAACCAACACTGAAAAAAATGAACAGTGTCTTTGGAACATGGAAAATAACAAAAGACTAATATTCAAACTTCAGAATATCAGAGGAGAGAAGAGAGAGTGGAATTTAAAAATATTTGAAGAAAAAATGGCTTAACATCCTCCCAATCCAGTTGAAAAAACAACCCACAGATTTCAAAAGCTGAACAATTATAATAAGCCCCCCCAAATCTATGCCAAAACACATAAAATATATACTCTGAAAATTAAGAAAAAATCTAAAGAAGCTAGAGAGAAATGACACTAGTTTTAGACAGAAAAGAAATATTCAAATGACAATGGATTTCTCATCTGAGAACATGAAGACCAAAAGCTGTGAAATAACACTTTTCAGGTACTGAAAGAAAATTTTATACCTAGCAAATCTATACTTCTGGAAAAAAGAATTGAAGTTCTCAGATGAAGGAAAACAAAGAAACTCTAAGGAACCTACTATTTAAAAAAGACTAAAGAACAGTCTCTAAATATAAAGAATAAAAACTTAGAACTTCAGAAAGAAAAATAATAGTGGAATGGATGAATACAAGAAAAATATAATAGATTATCCCAAGACTTTTTTCCCAAGGTCATTAAATATGTTTGGTGGTGGAAACAAAAATTATAATACCATCTGAATGGTTCTCAAAATAGGTAAAGGAAATACATAAGATATGTATTTTAAAATTTTTTATTGAAATATACTCGATATACAATATTATATTAATTTCAGGTATACAACATACCGATTTGACAATTATATATATTACTAAATACTCAACACTATAAATGTAATTACCATCTATAATCATACAAAGATATTATATTACCGGCCATATTCCCTATGCTACACTTTCAAGCATGTGATTTTTTTTATATAATTGAAAGCTTGTATGTCTTTTTCCCCTTCACCTCTTTCACCCATTCATGCCAGTCCCCTATGGCAATCACCATGTTCTCTGTGTTCATGAATCTATTTTTGTTTTATGTTTGTTCATTTGTTCTAGTTTTTAGATTCCACATATAACTGAAATCACATGGTATTTGTCTTTCTAGAAATGGACATATCTAGCAGGCAGAAAATCAGAAAGGGCATAATGGAGTCCAACAGCACCATTAATGAGTGAGATATAATTGACATAGACTACTTCATCCCCAAACAGCAAATTACACATTCTTTGCAAGCTGACATGGAATACTCATCAAGATAGACCACATTCTGGGCCATAAAATACACCTTAATCTTAAAAAATAGAAATTATACAATATCTGTTCTTAGATCACAATGGAATTGAACTTGAAATTAATAACAGAAAAATAGATGGAAAAGCCAAAAATACATAGATATTTAACAACACATTTCTAATTAACAGATAGGTCAAAGAAGAAATCTCAAGAGAGATTTAAAAATATTTAAACTAAGTGAAAATAAAAATACAATTTGCCAAAATTTTTGAGATGCAGTGAAAGCTTTGCTTATAGTGAAATTTACAGCCTTCAGTATTACAAAAGAAGAAAGACCTAAAATCAACAATCCAAGTTCCCATTTTAGAAACAGAAAAAGAAGAGCAACATAAGTCCAAAGTAAGCAAAGGTAAATAAATAATAATTAGAGCAGAAATCAATGAAATTGGAATTACGAAATCAATAAAGAAAATCAATAAAATCACAAACTGGCTGTTTGACTCTCGCAATACTCCATTCACAAAATATATAAATCAAACAATTATGCTGTACCTTAAATAGTAATTTATATCATTATTTCTCAATAAAATTGGGGGAAAGCTAGTTATTTGAAAAGATCAATAAAATTGATAATCTTCCAGCCAAACTAACTAACAAAAGAGAAAGGATACAAATTACTAATATCAGAAATGAAAGGGGGACATCACTACATAATGACAATCCCATGGTCATTAGAAGGATAATAAAAATATTACTCTCTATATCTACAAATTTGATAACTTAGATCTAAAGGACCAATTCCTTGAAAGACCCAATCTGCCAAAATCCACACAAGAATAAATAGATAATCTAAATACATCTATATCTATTAAAGAAATTGATAAATATTGAATCAATAAATAGTAACCTTCCCCAAAAGAAAGAACCAGAACTAGACGGGTTCACTGGTGAATTATACCAAACATTTAGGGGAGAAATTATGCCAATTCTCTAAAACTGAGCAGAAAAAATAGTGCATAATTCATTCTACAATGCCAGCATTAACCTAACACCAAATCTAGTCAAAGACATTATAAAAGAAGAAAACTACAGACTAATATCTTCATGAAAACACATGCAAAATCCTCAACAAAATATTACAAATCAAATTCAACAATATATAAAAATGATATATGTCACAACCAAGCAGGATTTATCCCACGTATGAAGTCTAGTTCAACACTTGAAACCAATGTAATCATTAAATCAACAAACAAAAGAAGAAAATATCACATGACCATATCAACAAATACAGAAAAAAGCATTTGACAAAATCCAACGCTCATTCATGATAAAAACTCTCAATGAACTAGGGATAGTAGGGGAATTTCCTCAACTTGATAAAGAGTATCTACAAAAATTACAGCTAACATCATACTTAATAGTGAAACTTGAAGCTTTCACCCTAAGATCAGGTACAAGGCAAGGAGGTGCCCTCTCACCACTGCTCTTCAACATCACACAGGATGTCCTAGGTAATGCAGTAAGAAAAGGAAAAGATAAACGGATCGTGAAGGAAGATATAAAACTTTCTGTTCAGAGGTGACAATATTGACTGTAAAAAATGTGAAAGAACTGACAAAAAAAGTTTCCTGGATTATGGGAATTAACATACTTATAGGATTAACATACAAAGTCAATCTCTTTCAAACATACCAGCAATAGACAAATAAGCTTTGAAATAAAATACACACTACCACTTACATTAGCATCCCCCCAAAATTAAATACTTAGGTATAAACCTAACAAAATGTGTACAAGAACTATATTAAGAAAACTTTGAAATGCTGATGAAATATATCAAAGAAGGTACATGCCATGAAAGAGATAATTGACAAACTGGACTTTTTTAATAAATGGGAAGGTAATTCATGTTCATTGGTAGGAAGACTCAGTGTTGTTAAGATGTCAGTTCTTTCCAACTTCATACATAGATTCAGTGTAATCCCAGTACAAATACCAGCAAGTTATTTTGCAGATTTTGACAAAACAATTCTACAATCTATATGGCAGGCAAAAGACCCAGAATAGCCAACTCAGTTTTGAAGAGAAAGAATACAATGGAAATTTAATATTAACCATGTCAAGACTTTCTATAAAGCTACAGTAATCAATAAAAGTGATTGAATAGAAAGTGAAAGAATAGACAAATCCATGAAACAGAATACAGAGCCCAGAAATAGACCCATATAAATATAGTCAGCTGATGTTTGACAAAGGAGCAAAGGCAATACAACGTAGCAAAGATAGTCTGTACAACAAATGATGCTAGAACAACTGAACATCTACATGCAAAAAAGATGAGTTTCCACACAGACTTTATACCTTTCATAAAAATTAACCCTATCATTAGCCCAATGAGCCATATATCTAAATGTAAAATTTGAAACTATAAAACTCCTAGGATATAACATAGGATAGAACTTAGATGATGTCAAACACTGCAAAAACTTTTTAGAAACAACACCAGGGATATGCGATGAAAGAGATAATTGACAAACTGGACTTTTTTAATAAAAAAAACTTCTGCTCTAAGAAAGACAATGTCAAAAGAATGAAGACATAATCCATAGACTGGGAGATAGTATTTCAAAAGACACCTCTGGTAAGGGACTGTTATCCAAAATGTAGGAAGAACACTTAAAACCCAACAAAATGAAAATGATTAATCTAATTAAGAAATGGACCAATGACCTTAACAGAGACCTCATCAAAGAGGATATATCTATAGCAAACAACCATATGAAAAGATGCTCCACATCATATATCATGGAAAGGCAAATTAAAACAACAATGAGATTCCAGTACATATCTATTAGAATGGCCAAAATCCAAAACACTGACAATACCAGATGAGGCAGCAGTTAGTGAGAATGTGGAGCAATAGGAACTCTCATTCTTTGCTGGTAGGAATGCCATATTATACAGCTACCTGGGAAGACAGCTTGGCAGTTTCTTGTAAAACTAAATATACTCTTATCATACAATCCAGGTACCATTCTCCCTGGCATTTAACCAAATGAATTCAAAACTTACATCTACACAAATGTTTATAGAAATTTATTTACAATTGCCAAACTTGGAAGCAACCGATATGTCCCTCAGTAGGTGACTTCATAAACTGTTGTGCCTCCAGACAATTGAATATTATTTAGTAAAAGAAATAAAGTCATTAAGTCATAAAAAGACATGAATGAAAATTAAATGCATATTACACTGAAAGAAACCAACCTGAAAATGATACATACTGTATGACAGAAAAGGCAAAACTATAGATAAAATTAAAAAAATCAGTAGTCATCAGGGGTTAAAAGGAGGAAGAGGTGAAGAAGCAGAACACAGAAAATCTTGGTCAGTGAAAGGGTTCTGTATCATAGTACGATGGTGTTCACATGTCATTATGCATTTGTTGTAACCTGTAGAATATTAAAACCAAGGGTAAACTCTAATATAAACAGTGGACTTTGACTGATAATGATGTGTCAATGTAAGTTCATTGATTGTAATAATGTACTGCTCTGGTGAAGGATATCAATAGAGGGGAATATTGTGCATGTGTAGAAACAGGGAATATATGGGAAATATCTGTTCTTTCCATTCAGGTTTTCTGTGAACCTAAAACTGATCTAAAAAATAAAGTTTCAAAATTAAACATTGTCATAATCAAGTTGAGTAGAACTCTGGAGTTTAGTAAAATACACACAACATCTAAGGAGACGTTTTTTAAAGAAAGAAGCATCTGTTTTGGGGTGAGAAGTGTTTTGGAACTTTTAATTGCTTACCTACCATCACACCACATGCCAGCCCTGTATTGGTGTTATGGATTGAATTGTGTTCCCCCCAAAAATGTTGAAACTCGAACCCCAAGTTATTCAGAATGCACCACTATTTGTATATAGCCCTTAAAGAGGTAATTCAGGTTAAATGAAGTAATATGGGTGATCTCTAACCCAATATAACTGGTATCCATAAAAAAAGGGGAGATTTGGATACATAAAAGAGACACCAGGATGTATGCATACATCATCCTATTGTGTATGCATACACAATAGGAAGGGGACAATCTGCAAGCCAAGGAAGAGTTCTTAGAAGAACCAAATTTTTCCAACACCTTGATCATGAACTTTTAGCCTTCAGAACTGTAAGAAAATAAATTTATGTTAAGCTACCCAGTTTATGGCATGTGGTTATGGAAGCCCTAGCAAAATAATACAAATTTTGGTGCCATTAAAGTGAGGTGCCCTTGTAACAAATACCTGAAAATGTGGAAGTGGCTTTGGAGCTGGGTTATGGGTGGAAGCTGGGAGAATTTGGAGGTGCATGTTAGAAAACGCCTAGATTGTCTTGAAGAGGCTGGTAGGAATACGGACATTAAAGGTGATTCTAGTGAGGTCTCAAACAAAAATGAAGAACACATACTGGAAACTTGAGGAAAGGTGATCTTTGTTATAAAGAAGAAAAGAAATTGGTCAAATTGTGTTAGTGTCTTGTGGAAAGTAGAAAGTGTAGGTGATGATCTTGGCTATTTAGCTCAGGAGATTTCTAAGCAAAGTGTTGAAGACATGTCCTGGTTTCTCTTTGCTGCTTATAGTAAAATCTGAGAGGAGAGAAATGAACTGAAGAAACTGTTAAGTAAAAAGGAACCAGAACTTGAATATTTGGGAACTTCTCAGTCTGTATTGCAAAATTCTGTTCTGGTGAGAGCACCAAAGTGTCACTTGGAAAACCACTCCATAAAGAGACTACAGACATGACCCACAGCAATCTCAGTGAAGCCAAGGCTAGAGATGGGGTTTTATCAGTGGAAACACTGCCAGGTTGAACTAAAAGGGTTAGAGAGAGAGCAAAATGAGAGGAAGCTGTTGGACTTCTGGGATTCTGCAGGATGGGATCATAGAGCTGTCTAACTGTGAACATGCATTTTCAAAAGGGAGGAATGAACTCAAAAGGTGATTCAGTGATGAGCAGGCCTACCACCTAGGGACCAGGACTGTAATCCTGATGGGTCTGGAAGAGCATCCAGCTAAAGAGGATTATTCTTGAGCTTTAAAATACAATGGAGTTTACTCTGCTAGGTTTTGGACTTCTTGGGACTCCTGCTGTCTTCTTTCTATCTCTTGTTTGGACTGAGAATGTCTATTCTATGGCTGTCCCATCTTTGTATTTCGGAAGTAGATGACTTGTTTCACAGCTTCACAGCTGGAGAGGAATTTTGCCTCAGGATGAATCATAACTCATCCCACTCATACTTGATTTAGATAATACTGAGGTGAGAGGTGGGACCTAGAGCTGATGTCAAAATGGGTTAAGACTTTTGAGGCTGTTTGGGATGGATGGATGTATTTCCATGTTAGAAGGACATGAATTTTGGGGGTCCAGAGGGTGCAATATTATAGATTGAATAGTGTACCCAAAAAATTAACATGTTGAAGTCCTAAGCCCTAGTATCTCAGAATATGACTGAATTTGGAGATAAGGCCTTTAAAAATGTAATTAGGTTCACTGAGGTCATATTAGTGGCTCCTAATCTAATCTGACCGGTATATTTATAAGTGGGGGGAATTTGGGCACACCAGGGTTGTGCATTCACAGAGAAAGGGCCATTTAAGGGCAAAATAAAAAGATGGTCATCTGAAAGCCAAGGAGAAAGGCCTCAGGATATTTCCTACTTTGGTTTCTTGATCTTGGACTTCCAGCCTCTGAAACTGTAAGAAAACAAATTACTGCTGCTTAAGCCACCCAATCTATGGTATTTTGCTATATAACCCTAGCAGACTAGTGCAAGTGGCCATGAAGATGGCAGCTCCAAACTCACAGTGCAAGTTACTAGGGCCAGAGAAACCAACACAGACCTTATTCTCAAGTAATTGTGGTTCTCTTGTGACTGTCTGAAAGTCTGGTGCACAGACTTGCCTTTGTTTCACCCAAAGCAGCAGCCACATGGCTTAGGAAGCTCCCAGGTGGTTTTGCTAAAAACATTTAAAGACTCAGATATTTGCAATAGCAACATGGGAGCACAGTACAACAGCTGGAGATGATGGAAAGGAAGAGACCAAGAAAAGAGACACACAGACAAATAAGGGTTTTAAAACTCCTGCATATCCTAGGGAATTAAAAAGACCATGCATATGCCCAGGGGAAAACTCGTGCTCAGAAAAGACCTGAGAAGATGTTAAGCTTTCATGTCTAGCTGGACGTCAGGCACCATACAAGTAGGAAGCAAAGGCTAAGGCCGAGTTGTAAATGGCTGGCTAAGTGTTCAAGGAGAGTCCAAATATAGGGCCAATATGTAAAGACTGGGAGAGGCTTTTTTGTTTTTTTTTTTTAGGTTTATTCCTAGGTATTTTATTCTTTTGGATGCAATTGTGAATGGGACTGTTTTCCTGATTTCTGTTTTTGCTAGTTCATCGTTAGTGTATAGGAATGCAACAGATTTCTGTGTATTAATTTTGTATCCTGCAACTTTACTGAATTCAGATAGTAGATCTAGTAGTTTTGGAGTGGATTCTTTAGGGTCTTTTATGTACAATATCATGCCATCTGCAAACAGGGACAGTTTGACTTCTTCCTTGCCAGTCTGGATGCCTTTATTTCTTTGTGTTGTCTGATTGCTGTGGCTAGGACCTCCAGAACTATATTGAATAAAAGTGGGGAGAGTGGACATCCTTATCTTGTTCCCGATCTTAAAGTAAAAGCTTTCAGCTTCTGGTTGTTAAGTATGATGTTGGCTGTGGGTTTGTCATATATGGCCTTTATTATGTTGAGGTACTTGCCCTCTATACCCATTTTGTTGAGGGTTTTTATCATGAATGGATGTTGAATTTTGTCAAATGCTTTTTTAGCATCTATGGAGATGATCATGTGGTTTTGTCCTTTTTGTTGATGTGGTGGGTGATGTTGATGGATTTTCTAATATTGTACCATCTTTGCATCCCTGGAATAAATCCTCCTTGATCATGGTGGATGATTTTTTGGATATATTTTTGAATTCAGTTTGCTAATATTTTGTTGGGTATTTTTGCATCTATGTTCATCAGGGATATTGGTCTGTAATTTGATTTTTTTTTGTGGTGTCTTGGCCTGGTTTTGGTATTAGAGTGATGCTGGTCTTGTAGAATGAGTTTGGAAGTACTCCTTCCTCTCCTACTTTTTGGAAAACTTTAAGGAGAATGGATATTAGATCTTCCCTAAATGTTTGATAAAATTCAGTGGTGAAGCCATCTGGTCCAGTAGTTTTTTTCTTAGGTAGTTTTTTGATTACCAGTTCAATTTCATTGCTGCTAATTGGTTCAGCACCTTTTCTGGGTCAGCCTTGGAAGGTTGTATTTTTCTAGAAAGTTGTCCACTTCTTCTTGGTTATCCAGTTTGTTACCATATAATTTTTCATAGTAGTATTCTCTAATATTTCTCTAATAATTCTCTAATAGTATTCTCATATCATAGTATTCTCTAATAATTCTTTATATTTCTGTGTTGTCCATAGTGATTTTTCCTTTCTCATTTCTGATTCTGTTTATGTGTGTTAGACTCTCTTTTTTTCTTGCTGAGTCTGCCTAGGGGTTTATCTATTTTGTTTATTTTCTCGAAGAACCAGCTCCTGCTTTCATTAATTCTTTCTATTGTTTTATTCTTCTTGATTTTATTTATTTCTGCTCTAATCTTTATTATGTCCCCTCCTTCTCCTGACTTTGGGCCTCATTTGTTCTTCTTTTTCTAGTTTTGTTAATTGTGAGTTTAGAGTGTTCATATGGGATTGTTCTTCTTTCCTGAGGTAGGCCTGTATATACTTTCCTCTTAGCATAGCCTTCGCTGCATCCCACAGATTTTGCAGTGTTGAATTATTGTTGTCATTTGTCTCCATATATTGCTTGATATCTGTTTTTATTTGGTCCTTGATCCATTGGTTATTTAGTAGCATGTTGTGAAGCCTTCATGTGTTTGTGGGATTTTTCATTTTCTTTGCATAATTTATATCTAGTTTCATACCTTTTGGTCTGAGAAACTGGTTGGTACAATTTCAATCTTTTTGAATTTACCAAGGCTCTTTTTGTGTCCTAGTATATGATCTATTCTTGAAAATGTTCCATGTGCACTTAAGAAGAATGTGTATTCTGCTGCTTTGGGGTGTAGAGTTCTGTAGATGTCTGTTAGGTCCACCTGTTCTAATGTGTTGTTCAGTGCCTCTGTCTCCTTACTTGTTTTCTGTCTAGTTGATCTGTCCTTTGGAGTGAGTGGAGTGTTGAAGTCTCCTAGAATGAATGCATTGCATTCTATTTCCCCTTTTATTTCTGTTAGAATTTGTTTCACATATGTAGGTGCTCCTGTGTTGGGTGCATAGATATTTATAATGGTTATATCTTCTTGTTAGACTGACCCCTTTATCATTATGTAATGTCCTTCTTTGTCTCTTGTGACTTTCTTTGTTTTGAGTCTGTTTTGTCTGATACAAGTACTGCAACTCCTGCTTTTTTCTCCCTATTAGTTGCATGAATTATCTTTTTCCATCCATTCACTTTTAGTCTGTGTATGTCTTTGGGTTTAAAGTGAGTCTCTTGTAGGCAACATATAGATGGGTCTTGTTTTTTTTATCCATTCAGTGACTCTGTTTCTTTTGATTGGTGCATTCAGACCATTTACATTTTGGGTGATTATCGATAGGTATGTACTTATTGGCATTGCAGACTTTAGATTTGTGGTTACCAAAGGTTCAAGGTTAACTTCCTTACTAACTTAGAGTCTAGCTTAACTCAGTATGCTATTACAAACACAATCTAAAGGTTCTTTTTTTCTCCTCCTTTTTTTCCTCCTCCATTCTTTATATATTAGGTATCATATTCTGTACTCTTTGTCTATCCCTTGACTGACTTTGGGGGTAGTTGATTTAATTTTGCATTTGCTTAGTAATTAAGTGTTCTACTTTCTTTACTATGGTTTTATTACTTCTGGTGACAGCTATTAAACCTTAGGAACACTTCCATCTATAGCAGTCCCTCCAAAATACACTGTAGAGATGGTTTGTGGAAGGTAAATTCTCTCACCTTTTGCTTATCTGGAAATTGTTTAATCCCTCCTTCAAGTTTAAGTGATAATCTTACTGGATGCAGTATTCTTGGCTCACAGCCCTTCTGCTTCATTGTATTGAATATATCATGCCACTCTCTTCTGGCCTGTAAGGTTTCTGCTGAGAAGTTTAATGATAGCCTGATGGGTTTTCCTTTGTGTGTGATCTTATTTCTCTCTCTGGCTGCTTTTACTAGTCTGTCCTTATCCTTGATCTTTGCCATTTTAATTAATATATGTGTTGATGTTGTCTTCCTTGGGTGCCTTTTGTTGGGAGATCTGTGCACCTCCATGGCCCAAGAGACTATCTCCTTCCCCAGATTGGGGATTTTTTCAGCAATTACCTCCTCAAAGTCACTTTCTATCCCTTTTTCTCTCTCTTCTTCTGGTACCCCTATAATGCAAATATTGTTCCATTTGGATTGGTCATACAGTTCTCTCAATATTCTTTCATTCTTAGAGATCCTTTTTCTCTCTGTGCCTCAGCTTCTTTGTATTCCTCTTCTCTAGTTTCTATCTCACTTATCGTCCCCTCCACCATATCCAATCTGCTTTTAATACCCTTCATTGTGCTCTTCAACGATTGGATCTCTGACTGGAATTCGTTCTTGAGTTCTTGAATATTTTTCTGTACTTCCATGAAGATTCATGAGGTCTATTTCACTTGCTTCTTTCTCTGGTGTATTTATAATTTTGCTTTGAACCAGGTTCCTTTGGCGTTTCATATTTGAATGTGGCACCTTCCAGTGCCCTGAGGCTCTACTCTCTGGAGTTCCTCAGCCCCTGGAGCAGTGTCGAGGGGGAGTGGTGTAGGTGCCTGGGGGGAGGAAAGAGCTGTTTCCTGCTTTCTGGCTGCTATGCGTGTCTCCACTGGGAGAGGTTTTTTTAAAAGCTCTTTTTTCCTTTTTTATCATTTTCTTTTTAAATAAAATTAAAGTTTACTTTTGCTCCAAGAATTTGAGGGAATTTTTGTAACACTAGCTTACCACAAAGTTAACACGACACAGAGTACTGTGGCCACACATGACAAAGTATATGGACTTAAAAGTGGTTTAGAAAAGTCACTAAATAAGCAAACGACAACACACATTAACAACAAACACTGGAGCTGGGGAACTTCTGATTTCCAGAATGGCCACATTATAATACTCTAAAAGTCCAGTTTTCAAGAAATATTACATGGGCTATTCACTGGGAAATAATTAACAGAAAGTACCTTTGAGAAAGCCCAGCCACTGGACATAGTAGACAAATACTTCTAATCAAATGTCTTAAATATGCTCAAAGAGCAAAGGAAACTATAAACAAATAATTAAAGAAAACCAGGAGGATGATATCTCTTCAAACACAGAATATCAGTAAAGAGATGGATATTATAAAAAGGAACTAAAGAGAAATTCTGGAGCTGTGAAGTACAATAATTGAAATAAAAAATTCACTAGAGGGAGTCAAGCAGATTTCAGCAAGAGAAGAAAGAATAAGTGAACTTGAAAATAGGTCAGTTGAGATTACTCAGTCTGAGAGGCACAAAAAGAGAAGTGCAGAAAGTGAACAGAACCTGAGACTGTGTTCATTCTAATCATATGGAATTTATCCCAGGATTGCAAAGGCTGATCAACATATGAAAACCAATCATGCAATATACCACATTAATGGAATAAAAGGGAAAATACATGATAATCTCAACTGTTGCACAAAATAATTTTATAATATCTAACCCCATTCATGATAACAACATTCAACAAACAAGAAATAGAGGGGAATTTACTTAACACATTCAAGACATTTAATTAAAATCAACAGCCACCATTAATTCAGTGGTGAAAGACTCAAAAGTTATTCCCTTAAGTTGAGAAACAAGACAAGGATGGCTGCTTGTACCCCTTCTATTCTCTATTGTAAGTTCTAGCTACAACAATTAGGCAAGAAAAAGAAATAAAGATATCCACATTGGAAAACAAGAAGTAGAATAATATTATTCACAGATGGCATGAACTTATATATAGATAATCCTAAATGATAATAAAAACAATAAATGAATTCAACAAAGTTGCAGATTAGACAACACACAGTTATATATTTATACATCTACAATAAATACTATGTATTTATATATCTGCAATAAACAATCCAAAAGTGAAATTAATGGAGCATTTCCATTTAAATAACATCAAATAGGATGAAATACCTAGGACTAGATGTAACCAAGGGAGTACAAGACTTGTACACTGAATATTATGAAATATTGCTGAAAGAAAGCAAAGAAGACCTAAATAAAGATATCTCATGTTCATGAAAGGACTTAATATTGTTTAGATATCAATACTAACCAAAGTGATCTATAGAGTCAACCTAATTGCTATGAAAACCCTACCATTTTTGTATAAATGGAAAAGCCAATTGTGAAATTCATATGGAATCACAAATCACAAAAGACTCCAAATAGGCAAAAAAAAATCTAGAAAATGAAAACAAAGTTGGAGGATAAGCACTTCTCAATTTCAAAACTTATTTTAAAGCTACAGTAATTAATGTGATACTATAAAATTCTCAGAAGAAAACAGGAGAGATTTGTTATGACACTGAAATGGGAAGATGCATAAGCAGTAAAAGAAAAAACAAATTGAACTCATAAAAATTGAAAGGTTTGTGCATCAAAGGAAATATCACAAAAGTGAAAAGACATCCAATAGACTGGGAGAAGACACTTGCAAATCATATGTCTGATAAGAGTTTGGTGTCCAGATTATATTAAGAGCTTTTAATTCAGTAACAAAAAAGACATGTAACCTAATTTTTTAAATGGGTAAAAGACTTGAATAGACCTTTCTCCAAATAAGATATACAAATTGGTCAACAAGCACATTAAAAGATACTCAAAATCATTAGTCATTAGGGAAATGCAAATCAAAGCCACAATTGCATGCCACTTCACATTCTGTAGATGGCTATAATAAAAAAATTGGAAGTAACAAGTGTTGCTGACTATGTGAAGAAATGGGAACCCTAATCCATTGCTGGTGGGAACGTAAAATGATGTAGTAATTGGGGAAAGCAGTTTGGTAGTTCTTCAATAAACTAAACATAGAATTACCATGTACCCAGCAATTCCACTAAAAGGAGGTATGTATTTTAAAAATTGAGATTGAGATTGTGTTCAAACACAAGTTGTACAAAATTGTTCATGAAGCAATATTGACGACTTCCGAGAAGATGGCGGTGTGAGCAGGGCGGCAGAAATCTCCTCCCAACACTATATTTATCTATGAAAACACAGAAAATACATCTATTCCTAAAAGAGAGACGAGAATACACAGGAAAGCGCACAGCGTGCAGCTACACCCGAGAGGACTCGGCACCCCAAGAGGCGGGTAAGATACGGAGCCGCGACCCGGCGGGACCCGAGCCCTCCCCCACCCCAGCGCACCGGCGGGAGGAGAGGATTCAGAGCCGGGAGGGAGTGGAAGTGCACCCCGCGAAGTAGCCAGCCCCAGGGATCTGCGCGGGGAGCGCTGACCCACATTGCGCAGTGCAGCGGAGATTGGAGAGACAGAGGGGCAGGATCTGAGCGGGGAACGCGCCAGGGGGCTTGCAGCCGGCTCCCGGGAAGGAAAAAAAAAAAGCGCGCGCTTTCTTCAGCGGTCTTAAAGAGACAGGAGCCCAGCGGAGGAGCCGGATCGCCCCAGCACACTCAGCCCAGCAGGCTGGGAGTCCTGGGGAGTTTCAGATGCCTTAGCTGGCGACTGAGGAAGCGTAGCCATACTTAACACTTCTCACTGAGATCAACAGCCTCCTACTCGTTCCCACCCCTGCCAGAGCGATAAAGGGCCCTGCGGATGGCACAGTCAGCTGTGGAATAGTGGGGCAATAAGCCACCTAGAGCATTCCACAAATCTACGTCGGTGGGCATTTTTTGTTTTTGTTTTGTTTTGTTTTTTGTTTTTCTTTTCTTTCTTTTTCTTTCTCTGCATTTTTCTTTTTTTCTTCTCTTTTTAAGTCACCAAGAGTCCAGCTGGCCTCACATTGTACTTCTCAGTGACAACCCATACATGCCCTGAGAAGGCAGAGGAATATGGCTCAGACCAAAAATCAACAGACAACCCCAGAGAGGGAGTCTGAGGGATGGAAATGCACAGCCTCCCTGAAAAAGAATTCAGAATAAAAGTCATAACCATGCTGATGGACCTACAGAGAAATGTGCAAGAGCTGAGGGAGGAAGTGAGGGAACTGAGGAAAGACAATACAGAAATCAGACAAGCGATCGACGGGCTTAACAGCAGAATGGATGAGATGCAAGAGACTGTTAATGGATTAGAAAACAGAGAACAGGAGTACAGAGCAGCTGAGGCAGAGAGAGATAAAAGGATTTCTAGGAATGAAAGAATATTAAGAGAACTGTGTGACCAATCCAACGGAACAATATTCGCATTATAGGAGTACCAGAGGAAGAAGAGAGAGAAAAAGGGATAGAAAGTGTCTTTGAAGAAATAATTGCTGAAAACTTTCCCTCACTGGGGAAGGAAGTAGTCTCGCAATCACTGAGCTCATAGATCTCCACAAGGCCCAAGGAAGACAACACCAAGACATAATAATTAAGATGGCAAAGATCAAAAGATAAAGACAGAATTATTAAAAGGCAGCTAGAGAGAGAAAAAAGATCACCTACAAGGAAAACCCATCAGACTATCATCAGACTTCTCAACAGAAACCTTACAGGCCAGAAGAGAATGGCATGATATATTTAATGTTATGAAACAGAAGGGCCTCGAACCAAGAATATTGTATCCAGCACGATTATCATTTAAATATGATGGAGGGATTAAACAATTTCCAGATAAGCGAAAGTTAAGAGAGTTTGCCTCTCATAAACCACCACTACAGGATATCTTAAATGGACTGCTCTAGATGGAAGCACACCTAAGGCTAAAAAGATGTCACTAGAGAAAAAAAATCATAGCAAAGAAAGCAGACCATCCAAATACTAACTAAAGGCAAAGAATAAAACACCTATTATAGAAAGAATGGAGGAAGAGGAATAAGAAGGGAGAGAAATAAAGAACCATCAGACTGTGTTCACAATAACTTAACAAGAAAGTTAAGTTAGATTGTTAGATTATGGGTTCAGCCATACCACGAATCTAAAGCCAGCAATGGCAATAAGTACACTTTATCAATAATCACCCTAAATGTAAATGGACTGAATGCACCAATCAAAAAGACACAGAGTAACAGAATGGATAAAAAAGCAAGACCCATCTATATGCTGCTGAAACTCACCTCAAATCAAAGATATACACAAAAGTGAAGGGATGGAAAAAGATGTTTCATGCAAACAACAAAGAGAAAAAGCAGGTGTTGGAGTACTTGTATCAGAAAATAGACTTCAAATGAAGAAATGGCAAAAGATAAGAAAGGACGTTACATAATGATAAAGGGGTCAGTCAACAAGAAGATATAACCATTATAAATATATATGCACCCAACACAGGAGCGCCAGCATATGTGAGACAAATACTAACAGAATTAAAGGAGGAAATAGACAGCAATGCATTCATCTTAGGAGACTTCAACACACCACTCACTCAGAGGACAGATCAACCAGACAGAAAATAAGTAAAGACACAGAGGCACTGAACAACACACTAGAACAGATGGACCTAACAGACATCTACAGAACTCTACACCCAAAAGCACAGGATACACATTCTTCTCAAGTGCACATGGAACATTTTCCAGAATAGACCACATACTAGGCCACAAAAAGAACCTCAGTAATTTCAAAAATATTGAAATCCTACCAACGAACTTCTCAGATCACCAAGGTATAAAACTAGAAATAAATTTTAGAAAGAAATCAAAAAGGCTCACAAATACATGGAGACTTAACAACACTCTCCTAATTAATCAATGGGTTAACAACAAAATCAAAACAGAAATCAAGAAATATATGGAGACTAATGACAACAACAACACAAAGTCACAACCTCTGTGGGACTCAGCAAAGGCAGTTCTAAGAGGAAAGTATATTGCAATCCAGGCCTATTCAAAGAAGGAAGAACATTCCCAAATGAATAGTCTAAAGACACAATTACTGAAATTGGAAAAAGAAGAACAAATGAGGCCCAAAGTCACCAGAAGGAGGGACATAATAAAGATTAGAAGAAATAAATAAAACTGAGAAGAATAAAACAATAGAAAAAATCAATAAAACCAAGAGCTGGTTCTTTGAAAAAATAAACAAAATAGATAAACCCCTAGCCAGACTCATTAAGAGAAAAAGAGAATCTACACACATAAACACAATCAAAAATGAGAAAGGAAAAATCACGACGGACCCCACAGAAATACAAAGAATCATAAGAGAATATTATGAGAATCTATATGCTAACAAGCTGGAAAACAGAGGAAATGGACAACTTCTTAGAAAAATACAACCTTCCAAGACTGACCAAGCAAGAAACAGAAAAACTAAACAGACCAATCACCAGTGACGAAATCGAATTGGTAA
>JAVSCE010018239.1:0-43738 GCA_032199065.1 Smutsia gigantea | reverse complement strand
ATCTTAGGTGACTAGAAAAAAGAGGACAAATTTAATACAAGTAAGCAGAAGAAAATAACTAATAACAGATCAGAAATCAGTGAAATTAAAACCAGGAAATCAATAGAGAAAATCAATGAAACCAAAATATGGTTCTTTGCAAAGATCAATACAATTGATAAGCCTCCTGCCATCATTTGAAAAAAAAGAGATACCACAAATGATTAATATCAAAAATACATGAGGGGATATTACTACAGATCCAATGGAAATCAAAAGGTTAATCAAGGAATATTATAAACAACTCTGTGTCCACAAATTTGATAGACTAAATGAAAGGGACAAATTCCTTGAAAGAAATGATCTCCCAACAAACACAAAAAGTATCAGACAATCTGAATAGGCCTATATCTATTAAAGAAATTGAATCAATAATTAATAGCCTTCCAATACAGAAAGCATCTGGCCCACATGCACTCATTGGTATTTCTACCAAAAATTTCAGAAAAAAAATTATACCAATTCCTTACAATCTCTTTCAGAAAATAGAAAGAGAGAATATTTCTTATCTCATTCTATGAGGCCATATCACACTAATAGTAAAATAAGACTGAAATTACAAGAGCAAAAATCTATAGATCAATCGCTCTCATGTTTATTTATACAAAAGTCCTTAACAAAATGTTAGCAAATTGAATCCAACAATTATAAAAGGAATTATTCACCACACCCAGGGAGAATCTATCACGAATACTAAAGGCTGGTTTGTGGTTTGACATCCAAAAATCAGTTAACATAATCATTTGTCAATAAGCTAAAAAAGGAAAATCATATGATGATATCAATAGATGCAGAAAAAGCATTTGACAAACTCCAACACCCATGTATGAAAAAAACTCTTAGTAATCTAACAATAGAAGGACATTCTTAACGTGGTAAAGACTGAAGAAAACCTACAACTAACATAACATTTAATGGTGAGAAATTTGAAGTTTTCCCACTATGATCAGGAACAAGGCAAGGATATCTGTTCTCACTACTTCTTTTCAACATTCATACTGGAAGTCCTTGCTAATTCTATCAAGACAAATAAAATGAAATAAAAGTATAAAAATTAGGAATGAAGAAATAAAACTCTTTGTTCACAGAAGACATTATTATTTATGTAGAAAGTCTGAAGGAATCAACCAAAAACTCCTGCAAATAATAAATGACTATACCAAGTCTGCAGGACATAAGGTGAATATACAAAAGTCAATCATGTTCCTATATACCGGCAATGAGCAAATGAAATTTGAAATTTAAAACACAATACCAGTTACATTAGCACCCAAAAATTGAAATACTTTTATATCTAACAAAATATATACAATATCTATATGAGGAAACTACAAAACTCTGATGAAAGAAATCAAAGAACTAAATAAGTGGGAAAATATACTATGTTCATGCATTGGAAGACCATATGTTGTCAGGATGTGTTGTTCCCAACTTAATCTACAGATTAAGTGCAACCCCAGATGGAATCCCAGAAGGTTATTTTGTGGATATTTACAAACTAATTCTAAAGTTTAGTTGGAAAAGCAAAAGACCCCAAACAGTCAAAATAATATTACAGAAGAACAAAGGAGGAGAATATAAAAGGAGGATTGATAACTACCCAATTTCAAGACTTACTATAAGGCTATATAGTCTTCAAAGCAGGGTAGTACTGGCAAAACAACAGAAAACAGATCTTTTGAACAGAACAGAGAGCCAAGAAATGGACCTATGTAGTATGGTCAACTGATCTTCAGTAAAGTTGTAAAGCCAATATAATGGAGAAAATACAGTCTTATCATTAATTAAATGGTACAGGAATAACTGGACTTCCACATGCAAAAAATTAACCTAGACACAGACACTACATCCTTCACCAAAATTAACTCAAAATGGATAACAGACCTAATGTAAAATGCAAACTATAAAATTCCTAGAAGATAATACAGGAGAAAATCTAGATGACCTTGAGTATAGCAATGACTGTTTTAGATAAAACACCAAAAGCATGATCCATGAAAGAAATAACTGGCCAGTCGGATTTCATTAAAATTAAAAACTTTTGTGAAAGACAATGTCAAAAGAATTACAAAGACAAGTCACAGATGGGGAGGAAATACTTGAAAAAGACATATCTGATAAAAGACTGTTATCCAGAACATACAAAGGACTCTTACAATTCTTTAATAATAAAACAAATAACCTGATATAAAAATGGGCCAAAGACCTTAACAGACACCTCACCAAAGACATACAGATAGCAAATAAGTGTTTGAAATGATGCCCCATAACATATGTCATCAGAGAATTGCAAATTAAACAAGATTCTTTCATATACCTCTTAAAATGGCCCAAATCCAAAACATGAAAAGTACCAAATTCTGGCAGTATCATAGAGCAAAAGAAACTCTCACTCATCACTGGAGGGAATACAAAATGACACGGCCACTTTAAAAGACATTTTGGTAATTTCTTACAAACTAAACAGATTTTTATCATAAGACCCAGCAATTACACTGGATTTTATCCAAAGGAGTTGAAAACTCATGATCACATAAAAGTCTGCCCACAGATGTTTATAGCAGCTCTATTTGCAATTGCCAAAACTTGGAAGCAATTGCAGTGTGTTTCAATAGGTAAATGAAATAAAATGTAGTATATCCAGACAATGGAATAGGCTAAAAAGAAATGAGCTATCAAGTCATAAAAAAAAATCACAGAAGAAACCTAAATTCATATTATTATTTGAGAGAAGCCAATATGAAAAGGTTACATACTGTATGAGCTCAAATATATGACATCCTAGTAAGACAAAACTATGAAGGCATTGAAAAGATCAGTGGTTGCCAGGAGTTGGAAGGGAGAGATGCATAGGTGAAGCATAGAGGGTTTTTAGGGCAGTGAAAATATCCTGCATAATACTATAATGGTGGATACATGCCATTATACATTTGTCCAAACCCACAAAATGCACAATATCAAGCTTGAACACTAATAAAACCTAATGACTTTGGGTGACAATAATGGGTCAGCATATGTTGGTCAATTGTAATAAATGTACCACTCTGATGGGTATGTTGATAATGGGGGAGGCTAAGCATCTATGGCAGTAGAGAGTATATGGAAATCTCTGTGCCTTCCTCTCAATTTTTCTGTGGTCCTGTCTGCCCTAAAATGTCTTTTTAAAAATTTGACCTATATATTATGAATTTTTATTAACTTAATATTTGAAGAATTCACCTAGGAGAATTCAATAAATATTTATGCTCTATAAGTTTTTGTTATTAATCCAAACATAGAACCTAGAATAATGAGTAATATGGAAAATGATGGTGGCTATGGGAATCCATCAGCTTCAAGAGAAAAAGATACTTAAGTAGGGTATGATAATTGTCATCAAATACACTGCTTTGTTGAAAAGGAAATATTAAAAAACTTAATCACCATTGTTCCTAACATTCTTCAGATTCTAATCAAGTGTATAAAATAAAAGAAAAAGATGTAAAGTGCAGGATCAATAGGAAGAACTATTTGGCTAGTAGCAGTACATCTTAATAGAATTAGTGCTTAGAGAATACAAACTATATTCACTTACACTCCTTTATCACAATCATATAGACAAGGTCCTTATCCAGTCATATAAGTGTATAATACTTGCATAATCTAACAGAACGTGCAATCAAACGAGAACTTAAAATGAGTAATTTTATCCTTATGAGATTCTATCTTCAAATATACATTCCATAATGAGTTCCAAATTATTTCATTATTACAATTTAAGAAATACATGAAACCATCCCCAATGAAGACAGGGACATACAACTCTGTGATCTGACACAACCACTAACACCTATGATGGAGTGATGCTTGCCTTATCTTGGAGAGCCTCTGGTCTTCTGTATTTTATTTACAGAATAACAAAATACCTAGTGCTGGTGACCACTGGTCTGGGAAAAGGTATCCTTTATGAAATATAAAAGATAATATGAAAAAGCAAAGGTAAAGCTAGAACAAGAAATGGATTAATTAGCCATTATGATGATTACATGATCATATAAACATAATTATTTATAAACTATAATAGTTTGGCATGAGCAAAGAACTGGAGGTTCTATTCAGACTGGAAAATAGACTTTAATTCAACAGTCAACCAAAAGGATGAATTTTTGAAAACAGAAGACAAACAGACCTTGGTGTTGAAGGAATTGATCTTAAAATTTGAAGTCATTGGTGTGAGATGCCCAGGATTATGGAGTTTATGTGTCAGTACCTGAAAATTCAAACATCACTTGTGATATTAGACATGAAAGACATCAAAGTGTAGAATAATCTTCTAACTGCCCCTACAAGTACGCCCTTATGAATGAGTGCCTTGGGGGGCTCCTCTCAACGTCACTGTGCGGCTCTGAACCCTGAGCAATCTTGCATGCTCCTGTCAGCACTCTTGCCCGTTGCCCAGACGCCAGAGATCACATTCATTGCTCAGCAGAGACCTCAGTACCTAGAGGATTTTTCTCATTCTTCTGTCTGCCCTCAGAGTTCAGCAGAAACACTTGAGCCTCTGTTATTTTCCTTAACACTCCTGCTCCTATCTTAGTTGTAGTGAGCTCTGTTGTGTATTCTGTGACACAAAGTTTTCCCTCAGAAAGTTTTCTCTCATTGCTGCCCTGCCTTCAACTGGTAAACGTGTCCCTGAGCCTCAAGTTCGGTCACTATGAGCTCTTTTGCTCTTACACCAGTTACAGCTAGCCAATCGCCTTGAGAGATACAATACCTGGGGCAGGGAATGTTCCTCTCAGTTCTTTCTCCGTCCCCCATTTTCCATCTGAGCATCGCTGAAGTCCTTTGGGAAAGAGTTGGTGGTTAGGCGCAGACTCTGTGGCCAGTGCCTCTAGGGATTCTAAATCGTCAGCTAGCCCTCACTAAGCTATAGAAGTTCTCCAAAAAATCCCTGTTTTTCCTTATCCTTATCAGTGGTTTTCTCCGCCTTCCTCTGCCCTACATGGTTAAAGGCAGCTTTGGGCCTCTTTTCTCCTAGAAGTACTTCTCACTTACAGAATTGTTTGCATTTATGCTTCTTTGTGTCCTCTTCTCTCTGAAGGATTTTAAGAAACTATGACTTTGAAGGTTATCTTACTTCCCTGGTTGGTAAAATGGGAGTGATGTTTTCTTATATTTTCTTCTTCCTAAGCAGAGGTAGAAACATTCAAAGTAGGAAATAATTTTTTAATACCAAGTTAAAGAATATATTTTAACCAAACATAGCAGGTCTGTTAAAGGTAAGGATAGTATTTTTATACCCTGTAATCAAGTAGAGTCTGTGCTATGTAAGATGTTCTAAAAATATAAATTTGTTGGTTTTAATTATCAGAGAGATCTAAGCTTGCATGTGCCTAGATAAGCCTGTATAGCTGTCCATTTCCAGATTCTGCCTATTACTGTGGAACTTTGTAAATCCCTGAGCTGAGGATGCTTTCACACTAGCTTTTAATGAGCACTATATGCATGGGCTTATTTCACAAACTTCTTGAAGAGGTCTGAATAATATATTCAAGAATAATTCTGGAAAACACATATCATAGCTTACCAAAAATACTTGTGATTTTTAAATCTATTTTTGTATAAGCTGCCTCAAAGAGAAGAGCTAAAGTCATCTAGAAATAAAATTTAAATTGGAATAATGATGCACTGGCCTGGTGATTCTACATATGGAATTAGAATATTAAATATTCCTAAGGTCAGAAATGACAAAGAGAATACTTAACTATATATGATTTTGAAATTAATATTTTAGGAGTTTCTATTATCTAATATTTGTTATGGACTCTTTCTGATGGCCACTGGCTGAAGATAATATAAGTTAAGGCTCATACACTGTTTTCAACATAACAGGCACTCTTCTAATTGCTTCATATAGCTTAGAATAATTTCTAATTTTATTCTGAAAAACAATCCAGTGAAGTGATTTGAAGAACAAAAAGTTAATGACCAAGTTCACATAACTAAGCTTGAAGCAGAGTCAATTGATCAAGCTCTAGAAGTTGTATTTTTTCCCAGTTTGATAGCAAAATTATAGATCAAACCACCTCTCCAAATTATGGGTTAAAACAGTGCTTATAAGATTTTCATTTTTATGTTTTAAACAGCAGCTCTGCTGTAAATTTAAATATTTTTGGAGCCATAATCACTGATTATCTTTAAATGAATTTATCCAATGTTATATATTAAATATTCACTACAATTAACATTTTTGTGAACAAAAATGTTTCTATGTATTTTGTTCTATTTTCTAATTCCTAAATTCACTTGAAATAAAAGTATAGTAATTTGATTAACGACCAGGTTGGACTTAGGGTCCCCTTAATACAACTGTCAATGTAAAGTTACGTATTTATTTTAAATAAATATATTTTTATCATCATTTTTGCAGTGACATTGGAAATGTTCTCATAGTCCTGCATAGATAGGTGGTGTTGCCTTTACATTTACCATATAATGATATCTCCACTTTTCTCAGCTTTAAAATATATTCTCATTTAAAGGTGAAAAAAGATAAAATGGATGAAGACGAGATTCTCCCCTCACTCTACCCTCTCCTACCCTGGAGTATCACGTCGGCCCCTGCATTGGACTCCGCTGAGGCGCCACTGTTCTCTTCCCAGGGAGAGCGCCATCTGGTGTGCGCTGATGGGGTTGGTGTACTCCCAGCCCTGGGAATCTTACTGGTTTCTGCTCCTCAAGAATGTAGCGGGGAATTTAACAGCTACATTTTTGTTAATCAGCTTCATTCCCTATATTTCCTAAATCAGCACTACTTCGGTTGTCCCTGGCCTGGATATATTCTGAAGTCTGACCATGACTTTCTAGTCTAGACAGGCTGCCCTGAAATAGTTGATTACAAAGCTGTTGTGTGCCCATTTTTGGCAACAGACTTTTAAACTTTAGCCATATTCTCAATGATATTCAGTATAATGTCTCCTTTTCTGCTTTGCAATAAACTAAAAGAAATTTCTCAGTTTCTTCAATATCATATGGAAGTGATTGGGGTTAATCTGAATAATCATCTGCACTACAGTGTGTTTTATACTTTCACACTGTGCTGAATTACTCCACATGGTCATCTCCTCCCAGTTTCCAAAACAAGTGTGTTAAAACACGTCTACATTTAGTTTTCCCTTCAACCTATCTAATAGATCTAGCCACGGAGGACTAAACCAGAAAGGCAAAAGAAAGAATGACATGGATCACCTCCTGCTGCTTGTTATCCGCAATTCCTTTCTCTTTCCCACAAACTACAGGTATGAAGAGTTATTTAAGTATTCCTCCTTTTCCGGCAGAGGTTTTCCATCTGTTATATCCTGATTCCTGGACCATCATAAATCTTTTTCTGGATTATAACAAAATTAAATGTCCCTTGGTGAATTTTTTTCTTTAGAAAAAAAATTGTATATAGTTTTACCAAAGGTCGGACTTCAAGGGTTTTCTGTGCAGATGTCCAGGTCCTAAAGACTAGTTTTTGCATTCTCAAACTATTCAGTCACTATCTATAGTAATTCCTTAGAGGCACATGAATGCCTGCAAAGCCAACAAGCTATGGGTCCCACATACAAAAGGCAAAACAATAAAACAACTTTAATACATTTCAATATGGTTATTTTTATCTTTTTGAAAACATGGTACATTTTTGTTGAAAAGGTAGTTTTCTACAGTCAAAGCATGTTCTAAAACAAGACTGAAGAGTAACAGAAAATGTCTGAGCAACTTCAATGACAATTTCCCTAGAAAGCCTTTTTTATAGTGAAATAAGCCATTGCTGATATCCTCATGAAAGCTCAACAGAAGTAATATTTTTTCTAATCTGTGTTATAGTAGAATTAGAAAATGTCTACCCAGTATGAATGAATGCAAAAAGAGATGTTAAAGGATTTCATAAAAAAGAAATTAATTTTACTTCAATTAGTAAGAAGTGGATATAAACAAAACAGGTTGGTCATTTGTCAGCAAAAGCATTTTTATTGACCGTCATTATATTTATTTCAAATAAAGTAATATTAACATTTAGTTTGTATTACACTTGGTTCATGAACATTTGGCCTTAAAGAAATCCCTGGTAGCGATGTACACTTTAGTGTACCTTTCACCCTAGTCTAGAGAATCTATGATCTAGAGAGTCTAACCTCTCTACGCTGATGGAACTAAAGATAAAACTTTCTAAATGAGTTTCTCTCATCCCCATCTACTGAAGGGGGCTTATTCTCCTAACAGTTAATTAGTATGAAACTTCCGTTTAGTGGGAAAAACACTTTTGCTGAGAAAATGTCCTGGTAAGCCTACATTTGTCAGCTGAGTCTTTGTGAGGTATTTGAGGTTGTCAGGTTCCAAGGCTTTAGAGAAGGAAGTAAAACTATTTAGCAACAATGAGTGACAAAGGTTTGAGAGATAAGAGGAGAAAACCAGAAAGACAGCAGGAGGTTGTAAACAATGTGGCTGAATTTACAGCCTCATGAACTCAGCTTATACTTGTTTCCTTTCTGGCTATCAAGTATCTCTTTAATTATGATTATTTAATTCCTCTTATTATTAATCTAGAATTTATACTTTTATTTTTCTAGAACTCAGATACTTTTCACAGTACTCTATTCTTGTTTTATGAATATGACTTACTTACGAATCTCTTTAAGATGTCTTATTATACTTACTATTTATTCCTTAAGGCTCTTCACAAGTATTCCTTCTCTCACCCCCTTTCCAAGTGTAGTAGGGTCACACTTTTATATTCCCTTTGAGGTTAAATATGAAGACAAGACTTGTTTTGCCAATGAAATGTGAGTTAAGTGGCATCTTTATCTAAGTGGAAGCTTTAAAATCAAAAGGATGATTTCACTCTCTCTCTTTTCCTCCAAAACTGTGACTGTAAATGTTCCAGAATCTGCAGGTATTTTATCAGCTAAAATTCTGGGGTGAGGATGAGAAAGATCAAAGGTCCCAGAAATAGCACTACACAGTAATAGACATTGTTTTCCTAAGCTACCAAAAATTTAGGATTTTTAGATAATGACTGATGTATATATACTTTTTTTTTCCTAAGTCTCATTTGCTGACTTTGATGTCTTGATTTTTATAGTGTTGGGTTTTTTTTCTCAAATATTAGTTGTTTCTTTGTTGTCTTTTCTTAGCTTTATTGACTCTTTATATTTGATGAGTAAGAGTTCTTCCTCTAGGGATTGTAATAGAAAGGGTAGTTCTGTGGACATGGCTGAATGTGAATTAATCTGACTTCTGAATATGGTAACTGGATCCCGCACAGATTGTAAGTTCTCTGGGAGCGTTGCACTGATGCTGCAGCCCCAGTGCTGAAAACGCCTGCTTCCCTAAGCGACATTTCTACTTTAGCTGGGTGGCCGAGAGCAGAATCAGAGGCCCACTTTTCTGTCTCCTTTGTTGTATTCCGGAGTTACTTTGGATTCTTTACTGCTTCCTTCTCAAACCCTAGTATTTACCTTCAGAGGCATTCTCAGTTCACATTTTGAAAGCAGTTTTCAAATTTAACCTCAAAGTAAATATAACAGCTGCTTGCTGCTCATAATATGGTGAGTACAGTACCCATCTGTCCTTAAAGTAATCCTAATTAATTATCACGACAATTGGTCCTGAACCACAAGGTTCTTTTGTGTATATTATCTCAGAACTTAATTATTTTTGGAATTGCTTGTACCTCAATAGTAGTTTCTTGCTAAAATCTTTGATCTGTGGTTTTCTCTACTTTTTTTTCCCCTCCTGCAAGATGATTCCACTGGCTTTCTGTTTTCCAAGAGTTCTTCAAAAGTTTTCTTCTACTGATGGCATGCTTTTCTGTTTCCAGAGTTACTCTGGAATTTATACTGTTCTTTAAAGGTATTTCTGTAATGTTAAGATGTTCTTAGTGAAAAGAGTAGAAATTTAGGGTATTACTCTATCTTGTTATAATTTCCAGTTTGTATTCCTATTTATAACTTCTTCATGTTATCATTCATGTTTTAAATGATATATTGAAATAAAGCAGCAAAGTATGAAGTTAACAAGGTAAAGTATAATTTTTTTATGGGTAGGGACTCACACCTAGTAGAAGCCATACATCCACTGGACACCTAATAAGCATTTTGGAACTTAAAAAAAAAACTACTTAATTCTGATTATCATTCCATGTCATAAAATGCTGGCAGAGAAATCTAACCCAAAGTCCTTCATCTCAAAAATATATAAACCATAAATAAGGGACTGAAATTACATAGGAGATCTATTGAGGTTTCCCAGGGGCAGGACTAGAACATAGACTTCTTAGTCTTATTCCAGAGTTTGCTTTTGTTTTTAAATCCTTATTTCTCTATCTCTTTGATTTTTGGGTGGATAAGCTGCTGTGTGGAAGACCATGAAAATTACATATTAAACAAAATCAATTAAAAAATGGGCAGGTGTGCTTCTTTTCAGATCACATATACATACATATTTATTATATAATGTATATGATAATATATATTTATTTATATACATATTTACATATATACAGTTTTTTCAAAATCCTAGAGATTTGTTTCTTCAACTGAAGAAATCTAAAAATACAGGCAATTAGCTGAAAACTTCTTTTTCTCTCTGCCTTTAGTACCTGAGTTTCAATATTCATCATAAATAGCCATTAGAAGTGTTTTTAATTTTTTAAAAAATGTACCACGCAAGAAAATATATTTTTGACCAAAGAAATAGGTGTATATTTTCTACTAATCTTTAGTATATATAATATCTTTAGCATCATAGTACATGTTAATATGTTATTTTCACTAATCTTGGATTCTCTAAGTCATTTAGATATGAAATTATGGTTTGTATATCCATTTGCCTTTTACATTGTATCTTTTCATCATTAATGTTTTCGCAAACCCCACAAGGAATGCTGGCTAATGTTATGGAGAGATTTAATCCTCCTCCAGCTCCTCTAAAATTAGAAGAAATATTTCTGGTGGGAGAAAAGCATTTCAATATTTTGGTATAAACAAGTTTCAACAGGGGTGAAATTTTTTACTAGAAGAGTAATTGGTATGTACAGGAAAAATGGCTATTTTGAAGAAGAAATAAACATGAATTGTCTCATATTTTTCCCCTAAACTGCAACATATAAAGGGCTTATAAAAATTGACAAAAACCAAATTATTGACACTGAACTAGATATATTCCAATGTCATTTAAATATAGAAAGTTTCATAGATGATAGTAAGCCTTATCTCCCCAAATGCAATTTAAAGGCAATTCAGAGTATACATAATGTTTGAACATTGAAGAGATAATTGTACTAATACCTAATTTAGCCACTAATCTAGAACTCTTAGATCAGAGCCCTATACCTTGAGACTTTAAAATTTTCAAGATTGTTTTTCTAATTAGTGCAAAAATAAGATGCTGCAATTTATTAATCCATTTTCTTTGTCTTAAATTTCTTTGTAGTTTTAACAAAAATTTTGCATATTCAGAAAGTTCCAAACACATCATATAAATTATGAAAGAATATTATACTTTAACATGAATCAATTAAAAGTAAATCTGAAAAGATACCTAATGCAAGTCAAATCATTACTTGAACTATTATAAATCCCTACTAATAATTCAAAACTGTTCTTAATGCATATCTGGAAGAATACAGTGTGCTAGCTACCCACTTCTGTTCTTTCAAGGAAATGTAATTAAGTTCAGCATCAACTTTTCCTGCTAAAATTGACTCATTTCTAATTAACACACTTGTATGCAACAAAATCAAAGATATGCTCTGGCTAAGTTTATCTTCTCATTAAGACAATTAGTTGCTTCAAACTGAGTCAAGAATTTTTTTTTAATCTCAAGAGGGAAAAAATATGTTTTCAAAATGATTTAGTATGAAGGATTCAAATTTAAATTCAAATTTAAAAATGAATAAATGGGGCCCGGTAGAACCTCCACCTAGTGAACCAAACAGAAAAACATTACAATGAACTATTGGGACAGGAAGATTGATGAGGATTCTTACTCAGCTTTTCTGTTAAAAATTTTTGGTTCCAAATAGAAGAATAATGTACTTCTTTCTTTTGATATGGTTTAAAACCAAAAAAAGATCCCTATATTACCAAAAATAATCTTTGAATAAATATATGATTTGTATTCAGTATATTGGAAATAAGACATACAAGACATATTTTGAAAGTGAATCAATTTTACTTTAAAATTAAAAGATTAAAGATGAAAAAACATAATTTCTGAAGTTATCCATCTACAGTATCATTAATAATATATATTAGGAACTTAGTAAACTTTACATTCCAATTTTGATAAGATGTGGAGGCAGAGCAGAGAGGATTTTAGAATAGTGAAAATGCTCTTCATGATACTATAATGATAGATATATGTCATTATACATTTCCAAACCCCTAGAATGTACAGAAAGAAGGTAATGCACATAAACCCTAAGGTGAACTATGAATTTTGGGTGATTATGATATTTCAATATTTCAATATAGGTTAATCATTTGTAATGAATGTACCATTCTGGAGGTAGATGTTGATAATGGTAGAGGTTATGCATGTGGGGGACAGACAGTGTGTGGAAAATCCTGTACTTCCTTTCAATTTTTCTATGGACTCTAAAAAAATTAAGTCTTAAAGAAATGATGTGGACAAACATTTTATTTGTAAATTTAATAAGGAAACTAAGTGGTGAGGCATATTTGGAGGCCCATTAATATATGTGTGTGTTTGTATATGCACAATTCATATATCATAATCAATCAATGGGAAACATGGCATATTTATTTTTGCGACTGTTTTAATGTCAGACCATGTTTGAACTCATCAATCATCAAAAATTTACCATGTCAAATCTGAGTAGTTAAACCTCAAATTGCTTACCTTTACTACACAAATATTCTCACCTTTCAGGCTAGGTAAAAAAAAAATTGTTTTTGTAATTGAATACTGCTATCAGCTATAGAGAGGTAAAAGTTCAGAATTTTTAGTTATACTAAAAATTAGTAGTTTTTAGAACAGCTAGTCACTTAGTAGTGTAAAATTGTTTAAGTGACTTAATGTATCTGACCATCAGTCTTTTTATCTATAATAAGGATAATTAACACACTCTTTTCAATGTTGTTCATAATAAAAAGTTAAAAAATTATTGAGTACCACCTATGTATACAGCACTTTGCTTCATGGACATTCTGTATATTTATCAAAACAATCTTTTGTGGTTATTATTAGCCTTACTTTACCAATGAAAAGCCTGAGAATTAAGTAACTTGCTCAAAGTCACATAGCTAGAAAGCCACAAAACCAAGATCTGAATTTTTTTTCCTTCTAAACCACCAGCAAAATGAGAAAAGTGTGAAACCTTCTCAGTGTATGAAAGTGTTTGATTACTGTTAGTTATTATTATATCTTTCTTTCTTACCATAAAAAATTCTACTGATATTTCTACACTTAAAAATTATGGCAGTCAGTATAGTGACGGTTTTTGTGGTAGGAAAAAAAAATAGGTTCTGCTAAACTTATAAAAAGTTAAAGGTGCCAAACCACAAGGAACAACTATATTTGATCCTGGATATAACATCTTCCAATTAACCTTTTGGCTCTTTGTAGTAAACTATATACAACCTATTTCAACACATATGAAAACACATAGTTGTTGATTTCACCTATATTAGCACAAAATAAATTTTCATAGGAAATGACACTATATCAAGAAATACATATTTAAAATTTTTTTTTCTATTTTCATATTGGATTAAAGTGTTTCACAATGTTTTCCAGCTGCTTTATTTTTCAAATCTCATTCTATAGATCATAAAAACCTTTAGGAAAGCAATGTTCTGAATGACAGTTGTAGGAAATGCAATTGCAAAGACATATCTTTCATGTACTATTTAAAATATCAAATGTATTTGGCTTCATGTAGTAACAATTATCATTGTGGAATTTTTTGATAAAAATGATTTCTCTTTAAGCAATATTTACAGATAAAGTTCTTATAATGACATGAGATTGGACAGATGAACAATTCAGAAGAACTTGTGATCAGAGACAGAGTCACTCAGGCCAACATTAAAATTAAATGTAAAAAAAGGAAATTAAGACACAGTAGACATATATACATAAATGTATGAAATATATAAACATATAAACACACATGTATATAACTATACATACATAAACTCCTACAAACCAATAGTAAAGGAAACATAACTCTCCCATTAAAAATGGTCAAACTATTTGAACAACAGACACTTAAAAAATGAAGATATATGAATGGCCAGTAGCAGAAGAAAATTGTGCACCATTTTTCAGTAGAGTAATGAAAATTAAAACAATGAGAAGCCCCTAGATGCCCATTAAGAGACTAAAATGAAAAAGACTGTTGAAAAAAACAGAATAACTTGCAACAAAATGATACAAACATTTTGGAAAAAACTCTTTCATTGTCTTTAAAATTTAAATTTAAAACCACTTTATACCCCAAGAATTCCACATTTACCTCAAAAAAAAAGAAGAAAATGAATATACACACAAAAATTGTATCAGAGTGTGCATAGCAGCTTTAATCATCATAGTGCAAAACTCAAAAGAGCCTCATTGTCTATCAACAAAGGAACAAATAAATACTTTTCATAGTTTCATGCAGTGGTGTGTATCACACTTCAGAAAAAATGACTAAAGCAAGACAGCTGCATCTCAAAAGTAATAATTTGATCAAAGTAATCCAATACAAAAGGTGTACATACTCCATAATTCCATTTAAATACAGTTTGAGAACAGGGAGAAGAAACGTATGTCGTAAAAATCACAGCAGTTGTTACCAGTGAGGAGAGGATGACTGACTGAAAATAAGCATAAGGAAAACTTCTAGGGTGATGGAAATATTATACATTTTGACTGGAGTGATAGTTGCACAAGCAATTACACAAGTTGCTCAGGCCAACATTAAAATTAAATGTAAAAAAAGGAAATTAAGACACAGTAGACATATATACATATATGTATGAAATATATAAACATATAAACACACATGTATATAACTATACATACATAAACTCCTACAAACCAATAGTAAAGGAAACATAACTCTCCCATTAAAAATGGTCAAACTATTTGAACAACAGACACTTAAAAAATGAAGATATATGAATGGCCAGTAGCAGAAGAAAATTGTGCACCATTTTTCCTTCTAAACCAAAAAAATGTAATTAAAACTTTTGCATTTCATTTTATGGAAATTGTAGTTCCAAGAATAATATATAATGCAAAGTTTATGTAGGAAAAACATTGAAAAGAGATATTTGAGTTTTGAAATAAAGTTCAAGGTGAACTTGACCAGAGTACAATCTTTACAATGGTCAGGAGAGAAGTCAGAAAATAATTTAAAGAGTGAATGGCAACTTATGTTCATGAATTAATTGATTTAACATTCCCTTGTTAAACACATTATTTTTTGCTGTTCACTTTCAAGAACCCAAGACATGGTGATCAAGAAGAGCAGAATTTATATTCTAGTAGAAATGGGCAATGACTGAGTGAATGAATGAGATAATACATTGGTTCAGTGTTATGAAATAAATAACTCATGCTTGAGAGAGAGAGAGAGCAGTAGGGAAAAATAACATGAAAATGAAATTCAGGTAACCTTCGAGGTAGCTATTTGTTCTTCTGTAAACCAGTTAATATCGGTAGGCCACATTTCCTCATTTCTAAAATAAAAACTAATCTAGAATATTTCTTAATTCTCTTTCAGCTCTAAAATCCTGAGATTAATTTCATTATATTATATTATGTACATTTTGCCACAAGGAATTGTGTCCTTTTCTATTTGTCCTGGAGTTTACTGAGTTACTAAAAATAAATTAATCTGATTTCAGTTATTATTCCAAGTCATCTATATCTAATTCTAAATCATCATATTAATTTAAAAATATCATGACATATAAATGAATCAATATAGTCTTACTTCATTTTCCCATGCCTGAAAAAAAAAACTGAAGATCATAGTTATGTGTAAAGTACTGTCAGTAGGATCCCGTGGTATATTTGGGAGCAGCTCAGAAATGAAGGCAGAGTTCTAGGAGGTTCTAGTCATCTTGTTAGAGCCCGTTTATTCACCAAATTCTCACAATTAATATTTTTAATCCAAAAAACAGTAGCCAATAAGGTGGGTCAGATTGGTCAGGGATACATAATGTAGTTTTTTTATATATTTTAATAAATGACTGAAATAAATACCCTTCGGAGAGAAATTTTTAAAAATCAATAATTTTATTATAATTTTATTTGAAAGGTGTTTGTAGTTTTGAAAATATCCATATAATCAGTGTGGAATTATAAGATGATTCTGCCTGTAAGGTTGCACGGTCATATTAAAAGGGAATAAAATGTTAATCATTGCAAATTAGTTCATGATTAATGCAATAATGTGAAAGGAACGGGCAACAATAAAGCAGTAATTTAGCTTTTATTTAAAACCTCACAATCCTTTATTTTTGCACCATACTTTCTTTACTTTACCTCATTTTAAATTCTCATTTGAGCTTGGAAATTGCTGGGGCAGTAAAATCATTGCTATATCTTAGTCAGCAATAGAAAATATTTTAATACAAATATGCACACTCTGTATTAGCATGCTCTATCAGCTAGACAATTATGATTGAACTGAACAGCCCCTGTGGCTTGCTAATTAGTGCTTTAAACCATAATTTTATTATCTTCATTCCCTGAAAGTCTGCTCGGCCATGTTGTTGAGAAAGTAGCTTGCCAACATCTTACAAAGAAGTGACCAATTTAAACAAAGCATTATGATGCATTAAACGAGGTTACTTGAATTCTTTGACAATTTAAATAAACAGTGACATTTTATAAAATAAGGATTTTTTTTGTGCAAGAAATTATAAACAAGGTTGGATTTGCCAACATTATTTCATGACTGAAATAATTGTTAGAGAACAAATATAAATAATATTAATTTTCACTTAACATATAAATAATAATCTTGAGGATGGCATAGGATTCACCTTTCTCTAATGAACTCTAACATAGTACTTCTGAGTGCAGATGATAGAATAGCTGTTATGCACTTTTCTCCACAGACCCAGGCACTGAGAAACAAAATGTATTTAATGGTCAGAGATAATTTTCTGAATGTAAAAACGTGCCCAAATATATTAAAGCTAGCAGCATAAATCAGGACTAGATGTGCAAAACATGGTTTAATATCAATGATACCACTTCTTTTTTGATTTAGAGATACCTTTCAGAGTCTAATTTTTTATTGGAATAAAGCTGATGCACACTATTATATTGGTTTCAGATGTACATTAGACTTGATAATTATATACATTACAAGATGCTTGCCAAAGTAAGTGTAATTGCCCATTATTATACCAAGATATTACAATATGATTGGTTATGTTCTATATGTTGTACTTCCATTCCAATGACTAACTTATTTTACAATTTGCAGTTTGTACTTCTTTATTCCCTTCAACTATTCATGCATCCTCCCACCCCCTACCCTGTAGTAACCAACAGTTTGTTGTCCATATTTATGGGTCTGTTTATTTTTGTTTATTTGTTTGTTTTTGTATTTTAGATTCCACATATAAGTGAAATCATATAGTATTTGTCTTTCTACCTGGCTTATTTCATGTAGCATGATACCCTCTGGAATTATCCATGTTGTTGCTAACAGCAATATTTCTTTATTCTTTATTGCTGAGTAATATTCCTTTGTGTATGTGTACCACCTCTTCTTTATCCATTCATCTATTGATGGGCATTTGGGTTGTACCTGTATCTTTGCTATTGTAAGTAATTCTGCAGTGAACATAGGTTTACATATATCTTTTCAAATTAGTGATTCTGTTTTCTTAAGATAAATTCCCAGAAGTGGAATTGCTGGGTTGTATGGTATTTATATTTAAATTTTTTTAAGGGATCTCCATTTTGTTTTCCACAATGGCTGGACCAATTTACATTCTCATCAACAGTGTAGGAGGGTTCCCTTTTCTCCATATGTTCACCAACACTTGCTACTTCTGTCTTGGATAACAGCTATTCTGACTGGTACGAGGTTTTGATTTTCATTTGCTGATGATTAATCATGTTAAGCATCTCTTCATGAGTCTATTGGTCATCTCTATGTCTTATTTGGGAAAATGTTTATTCAGGCCCACTGCTGTTTTTTTAATTGGATTATTTGTTGTTTTTTTGTGTTGAGTTATATGAGGTCTACATGTATTTTGGATATTAGCCCCCTATTAGACATTATCATTTGCAAATATATTCTTCCATATAGTAGGTTACCTTTTCATTTTGTCGATAGTTTCCTTTGCTGTACAAGAGCTCTTTATTTTAATGTAGTCCCACTTGTTTATTTTTGCTTTTGTTCCCTTGCCAGTAGAAATTTAAAGAAATTTCTCATGCTGATGTTCATGAGATTCTTGCCTGTTTTCTTCTAATTTTATGGTTTCATGTCTTATGTTTAGATCTTTAATCCATTTACAGTTTACTTTTATGTAGGGTGTAAGACAGTGATCTAGTTTCTCTTACATGTAGCTGCCCAATTTTCCCAATATCATTTTCTGAAGAGACTGTCTTTTGCTGATTATATATTAATGACTCCTTTGTCATATATTAATTGACCATATATGCATGGGTTGATTTCTGGGCTCTATTCTATTCCATTGTTCTATTGATCTGTTATTGTGCCAGGACCATACTGTTTTGATTATTGTACCTATGTAGAATAGCTTGAAATCAGGTAGCACAATAACCCCAGCTTTGTTCTTTCTCAAGATTGCTTTGGCTGTTTGGGATCTTTTGTGGTGTCCTATGAATTTTATAATTATTTGCTCCAATTTAATGAAAAATACTGTTGGTATTTTGATGGGGATTACATTGAATCTGTAAATTGCTTTGGGCAGGATGTCCATTTTAGCAATATTAATTCTTCCTTCCTATGACAGTGGGATAGATTTCCATTTATTTATGTCTTCTTTAATCTCATCAATGTCTTATCATTCTCAGAGTACAGGTCTTTCACTTCTTGGTAGGTTTATTCTTAGGTGTTCTATTATTTTTGATTCAATTGTAAATAGTATTGTTTTCTTGATTTCACCTGCTAGTTCATTATTAGTTTATAGGAATGTAATAGATCTCTGTAAACTGATCCTGTATACTGTAACTTTGCTGAATCCAGTTATTAGTTTTAATAGTTTTTTGGTAGAGTCTTTAGGGTTTTCTATATACAGTACCGTGTCATCTGCAAAAAGTGAAAGTTTTACCTCTTCCTTAGCAATTTGGATACCTTTTATATCTTTTTTCTTGTCTGATTGCTGTGGCAAGGACATGCACTACTATGTTGAATGAAAGTGGTGAGAGTGGGTAGGTCTTAGAGGGAAAGCTTTGAGCATTTTACCACTAAATATGATGTTGGCTGTGGGCTTGTTCTTTATGGCCTTTTGTATGTTGAGGTATGTTCCCTCTATACCCATTTTGTTGAGAGTTTTTATCATGAATGGATGTTGAATTTTGTGAAATGCTTTTTTAGTATCCTCTGAGATGATCACATTTTTTTACTTCCTTTTCTTAATGTGATCTATCACACTGACTGATTAGCAGATATTGTACAATCGTTACATCCTTGGAATAAATCCCATTTGGTTGTGATGAATGATCCTTCTGTCACATTTTTGAATCCGGTTTGCTAATATTTTGTTGATGATTTTTGCATTTATATTCATCAGGGATATTTGTAGTTTTTTGTTTGTTTGTTTGTTTTTGCAGTGTCTTTTTTTATTACAGTAATACTGGCCTCATAGAATGAGTTTGGCAGTATACCTCTTCTGTTTTTTGGAATACTTTAAAAAGGATGGGTATCAACTCATCTTTAAAGATTTGGTAAAATTCACCCATAAAACCATTTGGCTATGGACTTTGTTTGTTGAGAGCTTTTTGATTACTAGTCAGATTTTACTACTAGTGATCAGTCTGTTCATATTTTCCATTTCTTCCTGGGTCTGTCTGGGAAGAACGTATGTTTCTAGGAATTTGTCCATTTCTTCTATGTTGTCCAATTTATTGGCATACAATTTTTTTGTAGAATTCTCTTATAATTATTTGAATTTCTGTGGTGTCAGTTGTAACTTCTTTTTCATTCTGATTTTGTTTGTGTCCTCTCTTTCTCCTTGTTAAGTCTTGTTAAGGATTTGTCTACTTTGTATCTTCTCAAAGAACCAGCTCTTGGTTTTATTCATTTTTTTCTATTGTTTTATCCTTCTATAGTTAATTATTTCTGCTCTGATCTTTATTATGACCCTCCTTCTACTAACTTTGGGCTTTGTCCTTCCTTTTTTTGTTCCTTAAGTAGTGAGGTTTGATTGTTTATTTGAGATTGTTTTTGTTTCTGGAGATAGGCCTGTATTGCTATAAACTTCCCTCAAAGAACCACTTTTGTTGCATCCTACATATTTTGAACCATTGTGTTTCTGTTTTCATTTCTATGTTTTTTTCATTTCCTCTTTGATCTGTTCTTTGATCCATTGATTTAGAAGCATGCTCTTTAGCCTCCATGTTTGTGTTTTCTCTTCCAATTGATTTGTTTTTCATACGTTATGTCTGAGAAGATGTTTGATACAATCTCAATCTTCCTAAATTTACCAAGATTTTTTTTGTTGTTTAATATGTGATCTCTTTTGGAGACTATTCTATGTATGTGCATTTGAGGAAAATGTGTACCCTGCTGCTTTTGGGTGGAACATTCTGTATATACATATTAAGTCCATTCACAATGGTCTGTTCTGTCATTCAACACCACTGTTTCTTTTCTTTAATATCTAGATTAATGATTCATCCATTGGTATAAGTGTTATGTTAACATCTCCTATTATTATGTTGCTGTTAATTTCTCCCTTTAGGTCTGCTAGTATTTGGTTTATATATTTAGGTGCTCCTATGCTGGGTGCAGCGATGTGTATGATTGTTATGACTTCTGTTTTCAATAATTCCTTTTTCATTATATAATGTCCTTCTTTGTCTCTTGATACTTTCTTTGTTTTGAAGTCTATTTTGTCTGAAATAAGTATTACAGCTCCAGCCTTTTCTCCTTTTTTTGGTCTTTATTTGTATGGTACATCTTTTCCTATCCTTTCAGTTACAGTCTGTATGTCTTTAGGTCTGAAATGAGTCTTTTTCTGGCAGCAAATAGATGAGCCTTGTTTTTCATCTATTTACTCACCTTTATGTCTTTTGAGTAGAGCATTTAGGCCATTTACATTAATTATAAATATGTATGTTCGTATTGCCATTTGTTTTCCTTGTTTTTCTTGTTTTCTAATACTTTCTCCCTCTCTTCTCTCATGTTTTAACTGCTTTTAGTATTATGGTTATATTCCCTTCTCTTTCTTTTATGTATATATAAAGGTTTTGGTTTATAGTTATTATGGTGTTCTTAAATGATATTCTTTGAATATCACAATCTATAATAAGCTGGTGGCCACTTAAATTCAAACATATCCTAACAGCACTACATATCTTTCTCCCCTTCCTCATTTTATTTATATAATATCTTCTTTTACACCTTTTTATTAAGTGATTCCTTTAGTGTTTAGATGTAATTACCTTGCTAATTTTTTCTTTCTTACCTTCATATTAGCTTTTGAGTAATGGATTTGCTACATCTGCTATACATTTGCTTTACCAGTAGAAATTTTCCTCTTTTTAAATTTCTTGCTTTATTTTTTAGGTCTTTTCTTTTCCCCTTAAAGAAGTCCCTTTAGGATTTCTTGTAAGGCTGCCTTAACAGTGGTGACCTCTTTTAACTTATGTGAATCTGTGAAGTTCTTTATATCTCCTTCTATTTTGAATGATTGTCTTTCTGGGTAGTGTATTCTTGGTTGGAAGTATTTTCCGCTCTGCACTTTGAATATATCATGCTACCCCCTTCTGGCCTATAGAGTTTCTGCAGAAAAATCATCTGATAACCATATGGGGTTTCCCTTATATGTAACTCATTGCTTTTCTCTTTGAAAATCTTTTAAGATTTTCTCTTTGTCTCTCATCTTTGACATTTTTCTTATGTTGTGTCTTGGTGTGGACCTCCTTGGGTTCATCTCATTTGCAGCTCTCTGTGTTTCCTGAACCTAGTAGATGTTCCTTTCCCCAAGTTAGGGAAATTTTCAGCTATTATATCTTCAAATAAATTTTCCACACCTTTCTCTCTCTCTTTTCCTTCTGAAATGCCTGTAATGTAGATGTTAGGATGTTTGACATTGTCCCAGAACTCTCTTACCCTATTCTCATTTCTTTTAATTCTTCCTTCCTTCTGCTGTTCATATTAAGTTTTTCCCATTACTCTAACTTCCTAGTCACTGGTCTGTCTTCTACATCTAGTCTGCATTCCCTCCAAGTTATTTTTTATTTCAAATATTGAATTCTTCATCTCTGACTGGTTCTTTTTTAGACTTTCTATCTTTGTTGAAGTCCTTCTTGAGTTCTGCTATTGTTTTCTCAAGTCAAATGAATACCTTTATAATCATTGTTTTCAACTGTTTACTAGGTAGATTGCTTAACTCTGTTTAATTTGGAGTATATTCCTCTGTCTCCTCATCTTGTATGATTTTATGTGTTTGGTTCTATGAATTAGTTGAAATGGATCACTCTTCCAGCCTTGAAGGATCAGCCTTGTGTGGGAAAGGCCCCAAGTAGACTAGTGTGCCTTTTAGTTTTAGCAAGCTGGAGGCTGAGTAAGTGTAAGGTGGTGTTATGACTTCCTGGGCATGGTCCCAGGAGCACAGCCTTGGTGACTTCTGGAGGTGAATGCCTGTGGGTTCTGCACTGGCTAGGGAAGGGTGGGACAGCAGCAGTTTGGAGGTGCACTCCAGGTAACTCCCAGCTTGAGCCAGCTGAGTCCCCTGTGCATCTTCACCCATAGGCCCATGCACACTCTGGGAACACCTGCATTGGAGCCCACTGGGTCTTACTGGCAGCCAGCGTCAGGCTTTGTGCATGTAGCCCCTTGGTTCCTGTTAGCTCTGAGGTGCTCCAGGGAATCCCTATGTCTGTGCCTGCCGGTCCCACTGATGGAGTTCCCTATGGAGCATTCCCCAGCAGTGGGTAAATGCCCTGGGCCGCTCTGGGGAGTTGTCTTTGTGGCATTGGCCCTAAATTTTGTGCACCCTCCCTGTGGGTTGGACAACTTTCTGATCCTGCTGTTGGGGGTTGGGATGGTGGATGGCAGCAAGCAGCAAGTGGGACTGCTATATCTCCTACAGGCAGGCCAAGGTATGGGTGGGGTTGAGGAGGCAGCCTAGACCTAGTCCGAGATTAGCGTGTGTATCCATTTCCTACTCTTGGCCAAATTAAGATGTACAGAAAGAAAACAATGGTGCTGGTCAGCAGCTCTGATCTCAGACTGCCACCAACAGTCTCCTTGCCAAGGCTTTTTTCCTGAGCCTCCGGTCATGCAGTGCAGGCCTGGCTCTCCCAAGGATATCCCTCTTCCTCCCCTCTGCCAGTGACTATGCTGGGGGTGGGATTCCTGTGGTTACCCTGTCTCTGTCTCTCTTGCATTTTTTTTAAATGCGATCTATCTGTCCTTTGTATAGATGGTGTTCACTTCATGCTCTCTGCATGGATGTAAATTTGGTGTCTAGATGGGAGAAGGTAGATTCAGGCTCTCCCTACTCTGCCATCTTTCCAGAATTCCTATAATAGTTTAATTTATTTTAAAAGGAAATTACTACCACCCATCTCATCATCATTCTCCCCCTTATCCTCTGTCTATTTCCCTTCAACAAAATGCAAATTGAAATAAAATTATTTCATAACACTGAAAGTACTTTTTTCTACACAAGCTAAAATTTAAAGCCAATCCTTACAAAAATTAGCTATCTTTATTGGTCATACAGCAAAATGAAGAACCACCTTCTAAAAAATTGGAGTAAATTGAAAATGTGCTAGCAAATTCAAAGAGCAAAGTTCAATTATGCTCAAACATTTTATTTCAAAAAAAGACTTCCCATGATTAGAATAAGAAAGGAATGTTTTGAATTTTTCTTTGACCTGTAAATGCACACATTATCTTTGACAGTCAGTTCTGTTGTGATGGAAATGCATAATGAAAATGCTTTCTCACAAGAGTGTTTATTAGTGAGTGGGATCCATGCCCTCATCACAGCTCTTGTTTATCCAGCATAGGATTGTGGAAAGCAATATTGAGACTTTCCAATATTCCTTGAAATGGCTTCAAGTCACAACACTTCCTATGTACTCTAAATAATGTGTCATCATAGGCAAGACCTAGGTCTCTGGAGTAGACCCAGATGGTTTAAAAAATGTACTTTAAAATCTTAAGACTCTCCAAACAAAATCCTATTTAAGAAAATCTGCTGTTTTCCTGCTTTGATTCTCCTACCAAAGTGGTTAACACTTTGACATTCTTTACTGCATTGTAGAGAAGACTTCAAAACAAGAGCAGAATTCACTCAATAAATGTTTAATAAGTATTTACTAGGTGCTATTAGTTGTGACAAACACTGGCAATACAACAATGATGAAGACGTATAAGAATCCTGCCCCCATGGAGCTTACCTATGAAATTGCAAAACAGAATTTAATGAAATAAAGAAATAAGTACAGTACTAGTGGGCTGTAAGAGCTTCTGTAGAGAATATTATCATAGTGATAATTAAAGATCATATATTGGGAAGCTGTTTGAGGAGGGTAAAGCCAGTCTGTGCAGCCTATATCTTAGATGAGATCTGGGGATGAGAAAGACACAAAGAGTGCTCCTGAAATAAGGAAAACAGGTGTAAAAGACCTAAACTGAGAGATCAGAGAAAATCTAGAATTCCATTTTGAGTATGATAAATCTGAGAATTTATGAATTACCCAGGTAAGAAATGTTATAAGCAGCTGAATAAAAAATCTGGATTTCAGCAAAGAGATCTGTACTTGATACATATGTTTGAGTCATTACCATACAGATTATTTAAAAACTTGAAGCAAGACGGTATATAGAACATAAGAGGAATGATACATTTCACAGTTTAATGATCTGATTGTGGAAAAGGAAGCAGCAAGACGTCTGCTAAGGATTGGTCAGTGAAAAAAGGCAAAACCATGACAGATAAGGCAGAGGAGTGTTTCAGGATAGAAGGAGTAAATGACAGGCAAAAGTTGCTGTTAAAGCTAAGAGAAGAAAAACATTTCATTGGAATGGGCAATAAAAAAACTCTAGTAGGTCTTAAACCATACTGAAGTGAGTTGAAAAATGAATTTAAACTTCTATTTCTAGCAGCACAGAGGACTAGATTCCTTGACTGACCTTTTTGATGAAAACAACTCTAAAAAATCTGAAAGATAAGAAAAAAAGTGAGACCTCCCCACACACACATGCACAATGCTCCAAAGAGCAAGAGCCAGATAAAACAAGTCAGCAGTCTGGGAGTAGGGTGTATATAAACTGTAATATCCTCCTAATTTCTCTTTAAATTGAAAGCTATTCTAAAACAAAAGCAAAAAAAGTTAATTTATAAAATAAAAATTAAATTAAAAATATGGAAAATAGTAAGCACTGGTATGGTTATGGAGCAACTGGAGCTCTCATATGAGACTGCTGGGAGTGTAAGTTGCCTTCATTGGTTTAGAAGCTAGAATACAGAAAGACACGCTTTAGGTAGAATAAATGTGACTTCAAAAAGGAGGTCTGAGATTTAAGGTGGAGCAATGAACTAAAAGAGTGATTAAAATTAATATACTAAACATCTAAGTTTAGAACTTGACAAGAAAAAAATCTGTATAATCAGTTCCTCTCACCTACCCTGAAAACAAGATGAAGGAAGGAAGAAAATGATAAAGAAAGGAATAGAAAAATAAAATCCTCATGCAAGGGAGAGCACACAGATAATTACGCAAGTTGATCAAGGAAATTCATAGAAAGCAATATAAATAATATTCAGAACGTAAGAGAGGAATACAGATGTTGAAGAGATTAAAAAATATTTCAGGGAAGTTTATGAAAATAAACTTGAAAACAGATGAGAGAAGACAATTTGCTAAATATTACTCAATAAACAGATCACAAAAAAAGGTAGATAACTTGGATATTCTTATTAGATTTGAAGAAATTGATTTGTCAAAAATACTCTCACAAAATCTCAGGCCAAAATATATTCTCTGTTACTTTCTAACCAAGCATTCAAGGAAAAAATTATGCGAACATTACAAAAATACTTTCAGAGAATAGTAAAGGAGGAAATATTCTAAGAACTGATTCTGATGGACCAATTTAACTTTGAAGATAAAATTGGTCAAATGTAGATTAAGAAATTAAAACTGTCAGTTTCTCACTAACAATGTAGATTGAAAAATGCAAAATAAAATATACACAGACTGAATCTATCAATATTTATAATGGTCAGTTCATCATTAGGTTTATCCAAAATATCCAAAATAGTTTATCACTGAACAGGCCCTTACTATAATTTAGTCATATGAGCAGATTAGCACATTTAGCCAAAAAAAAAAATCACATAGAACCCAATATTTGGTCATAATTTTCAAAAAAGTTTAGGCTATAAAACTGTAAAAAAGTATGCATGCATGTCTATATGTGTACAGATGTATGTATGTGTATATGATACAAATTCATTATATCTAAATACATACACATACACATGCCCAGATACACACAAACACTTAGAATTTAATGGTGGAATATTGGAGATGTTTCTGTCAAGTAAGAAGCCTTATTAAATTTCATTCTAAATATTCTTAGTCAATGGTAGGAAAAAACAGACTAAAAAGAATGACTCAAACTTTAATTATTATGACGTAATATGATTGTATATGTAGAAAAGGAAAAGTAATTTACAAATAAATGATTAGAATTAATAAAATTAGCTTTTTTGATACATTATCAACATATACAAATTCCATTGCACTTTTGTACATATCAGCACCAGACAATAAGAAAATATATAAAAAATGTCTTTGTAAATAATGATTATCAACACTTTAAATACACCAACACTTCTCAAACTGACCAATGTATTTTATATAATAGCAGTTAATATATGAAAGTTATATATGTGTTTGTTTGGCAGACATGGCAATCAATATAAATCTAAAATTGATATAAAGTAACAAATAGCCAAGAATATCGAATAATGGAGACCTAAGGGGGAATATGGTTTATCAAATATCAAGATTTATAATAAAGCTCGGGTAAAGGTAGTATAACATTAAGGCAGGAATATAAAAGCAATAACATCAAGTAAAGAATAAAAAGCCATAATCAAACCCACACATTAATGAAAACTTGATTTATGATTTAGCTTTCATTATTGTCCTTTGGTAACTTAAAGATTTTTCAGTAAGTGATTTGAAACTATTGGTATGCATATGGAAAAATGGATTTAGATTCTGATCTCACATTCTTACAAAAATCAATCTCAGATGAATTAAACCTTTAAAAGTAAAAATAAAGCCTTTACTTTTAGAACAAATCATAGGAACATATAGAATTGGAATAGAAACATATTTCTTAAAACAGAAAAGGATTTCTTAAAATACAAAAATGAATTAAAGAAATTTTTGATAAATTTGACTATACTAAATAAACAATTTATGTTGATTGACTCCCCAACAAAAATGAAAACAGAAGCTGCAAACTAGAATATTTGCAATATATATAATTAATATTAGATTATCTTAGACATATAGAGAATTACAGATCAATTAGAAAAAATTCAAATAACAAATATACCCATAGAGAAGTAATATGAATAAATAATTCATTGACAAAGAAAAAGTGTACATTAACTGAAAGGCTAGAATGTTTTATAGCAACCACTTTGAGGAGAAAAAAAAAGACAATACCAAATACCAGTGAGGCTACAGAGCAGCAGGAATTTCTAAGCAATGATGGTGCTAGGAATGACCCTCCTACCAAATATAGAGAGATAAATAAAGATATATATATAGAGAGAGATGTAGACATATAGATATATGGAGATAGAGATTATATAGATATATATAGATGATATAGATATATTGTATTTCCAGGCACTGAAAACTATTATCTCAAAAAGTACATGACTTTTTCAAATTGACATTTATTTAGCAAATAATCTTACTACTACCTTGAAAATATTAACAACCTTTTCATAGTCCAACAGTACATTAAAAAAAATCTTACAGAATAGAGAATATAATCAATAGTTCTGTAACATATTTCTAATGTTGACAGTAACTGCACTAATTCAGGTGAGGATTCAAGAGTTACATAACTGGTGAATCACTATGTTGTATACTTGAAACAAATATAACATTGTATATCAACTATACTTCAATAAAAACAAGTCCTTGCAATGGGGAGAGTATCCTAGATTATATATGCTCACTGTAATGGTAATAATTTCAAGTCTATATTGCCATGTGTGAATATGTCAAATCAAAATATTAAATATTGGTATAACGATCTGGATTCTCTTTTACAAGCTAATGTTTGTTTGGAGCAAGATGCTTTTTATGAATATAATACAATACAATAAAAAGTCTTTCCTTGTTGAACACTTACTGTGTGCCAAACAGTGTTGCAAGTTTTGCATGTATTAACTCATTTAATCACGATAGCAATATGACATCCTCATTTTAGGATGAGGGAACTAAGGGACAGAAAAATTGTATAATTTAGCTAAGTTATCATCAGTTACAAGTGTCAAGTCTGGGATGAGAATATGAGAAGCCTTGTCCCAGAGTCTAGTCTCTTAAATTCCATATATATTTATCTCAAACTGAATTAAGATTTCCCATAAGTAAATATAAAAGACCTTTATTTAACAAATATAATCTACATTTCAAAACCTTTTGTACATCAAGTATCTAGATTTAGTGATATTAACTGCTGCCATCTGCTATTGTACAAAAAATACCATAAGTTTTGGTAATCAGGCTAGGCTAGGAAAGCAGGCAGATTTGTGTGTGTATGTTTGCAGTCATGCACTTGCATGTATGTGTGCATGCTTGACTAGAGTTAAACTTTCTTCTGAAAATGATGTACAGAAATCAGCTCAGTCTGGCAAAAATGGCAAATCTAGCAGACAAAAAAAGTAGTCAGTGTCAAATAGATAAGTTTAGAATAACAGTCCTGTTCATACGAGAAAATCTGGCAGCCAGAAGTGTTCAGTGATTCAGGATGGCTGTGCAAAATGGCTATCATTGAGCAACAAGGTAAGAAAAGCTGTAAAGACAGGAGAAGTGACACAAGAATGTACAACAAGTAATTAATTAACAGAAATAAGGCACACATTGAGGACAATCTCTTTGAATCTAATTATTAAGAAAGCAGTAAAAAAATTTCTGATTTAATACCCAATCATCTATGTATTGAACTAGTTTTTCCAATACCATTTCTTAAATTCATTTTTTCCTGAGCCTGATGACTGGTTAAGTGAATTTAAATATTCAGGTAAATAATAATCATAATTATTAAAATAAGTGATATATGTTTATCATTTCCTGGGCAGAACAATGTGTGAAGTGTTGTACTTACATATTCTGACTAAATTCTTAAAACATCTTTTTGTGTAGTTATAATCATGCTGTGTGATGACAAGTCTAACTGCATGCCCACATGGGCAAGTCGTGATGGGAAAGCACTGGGGACTGAAGGGAAGAGCCAGAGACAGTATGTGAGACATGAGGGTTTATTGAGACTTAATGTACAGGGAGTTCAGGAGCAGCCAGCTGGACAAGGTTGTGCACCACTGTCATGGACAGGGAAGGAGTTGCTTACGTGGGCTGAGGAGACAAACACTATGTGTGTGCCAAGGGTGAGGGGACAAAGCCCACCTGCTTTACTAGGAGAGATCATTCTTATGTAACCAGTACCCTAGGGCAAAACCTTGCTCAGAGGGTTCTGCCTCCCAACTATACGTTTCCACTGATAAAGGCAGGTCTGGATTTAACAAGACACAGGCCATTAATATACCATATAGTTAGCATGCCACCTGAAGGAGGGGGTCATGTGGACACGTGGGTATTCTGAGACAGAAGGTTACAAGCAGCGCTTGTCCACACACACACCAATTAACACAGTAAATGAGAAGATTGTGATTCATATCCAGAAATGTAGCTCCTCTTATAAAGAAGATGGGAGAGTAAGATTTCTGGATAAGAGTACTTTCTTACTGGAGAATTAGTGAATATTTCAGTGAACATGCTCACTGTATGAAGCAAATATTAGGTGTTTTCTATACCCAAAAATGTTAGGTGTTTTCTGTACAATATCTAATTTAATTCTAATAATAGTCCTATGGCATAAATGTAGGTACTCAGTTAACCTTATTTTTCACACAAGGAATCAATGAAATATTGACATGTTATCAACAACACACAAGTTTTACTTATCTCGTAGTGTCACCCACATGGAGATACGGAAAAAGAAAGCTCTAGCTCACCACATTAGACTCACCAGAATGCTGAATTTAAATTTGATTCATTTTGACATCAAAGTTTTTCCTCTGAAAAATCTGATTTAATGATTAAAACAAAACAAAACAAAGCAAAGCAAAACTCACACTTGAACTTTTTTTGTCATCTCTTTCATAAGACGTAATCGTTACCTCTGAGTCTTCATATAAGTATATTTTCATAAGCAATTAATCCATATTTATAACTACCAAATCTACAGTTTGATACAGTAAATATCAAAACTAAATTTCCAAACAATTAAAATTTTAATTAAAATAAAACCAGGGTTCCTCTTAACCTCATAGTCATGTGCTAAGAGTGCATACTTGTCTTAGAATTTCATTTATAAATGGTTTACCTTGGAGAATGAAACACAGAGAGAAATATCTTAACTTGCACATGACAAAGGGTAATGAGTTTCACTGTGGAAATTTGTAAGAAGGCAGAACAGTGGTGAGCCTACCCTTTCACCAATATTTTTTGTGCTTGGATTTTCTCAAACTTCCCAGAGGCTTTCTACAGTCTTTTAAAGTATTATACTTGAAAGTGTCTTTGAGGAGGTAATTGCTGAAAACTTCCCCAATCTGGGGAAGGAGATAGTCTCTCAGGCCATGGAGGTGCACAGATCTCCCAACACAAGAAACCCAAGGAAGATAACACCAAGACATATAATAATTAAAATGGCAAATATCAAGGATAAGGAAAGACTTTTAAAAGCAGCTAGAGAGAGAAAAAAGATCACATACAAAGGAAAACTCTTCAGGCTATCATCAGACTTCTCAACAGAAACCTTACAGGCCAGAAGGGAGTGGCATGATATATTTAATGCAATGAAACAGAAAGACCTCAAACCAAGAATACTCTACCTGGCAAGATTATAATTTGAAATTGAAGGAGGGATTAAACAATTTTCAGATAAGCAAAAGCTGAAAGAATTTGCCTCCCACAGACGACCTCTACAGTGTATTTTAGAGGAACTGCTATAGATGGAAGTGTTCTTAAGGCTAAATAGCTGTCAAGAGGAGAAATAAAATCACAGTAAAGAAAGTAGAACAATTAATTACTAAGCAGATGCAAACCAAATCAACTGTCCCAAAGTCAATCAAGAGATAGACAGAGTACAGAATATGATACCTAATATATAAAGAATGTAGGAGGAATAAAAAGGAGGAAAAAAAAGAACCTTTAGGTTGTCTGTTAATAGCATACTAAGTGAGTTAAATTAGACTGTTAGATAGTAAGGGAATTACCATTGAACCTTTGGTAACCACGAACACAAAACCTGGAATGGCAATATACATAACTATTGATAATCACCCTAAATGTAAATGGTAAGAATGCACCAATCAAAAGACATAGAGTCAATGAATGGATAAAAAAAAGAAGACCCGTCTATATGCTGTGAACAAGAGACTCACTTTAAACCCAAAGACATACACAGATTAAAGGGATAGAAAAAGATGTTTCCTGCAATTGATAGGGAGAAAAAAGCAGGTGTTGCAGTATTTATATCAAACAAAATAGACTTCAAAACCAAGAAAGTCACAAGAGACAAAGAAGGACATTACATAATGATAAAGGGATCAGTTCAACAAGAGGATTTAACTATTATAAATACCTATGCATGCAACACAAGATCACATACATATGTGAAACAAATATTAACAGAATTAACAGGGGAAATAGAATGTAATGTATTAATTTTAGGAGAATTCAAAACACTACGTACTCCAAAGGACAGTTCAACGAGACAGAAAATAAGTAAACCAGAGGCACTGAAAAACGCATTAGAACAGACGGACCTAACAGACATCTACAGAACACTCCACCCAAAAGCAGCAGGATACACTTTCTTCTCCAGTGCAAATGGAACATTTTCAAGAATAGATCATATACAAGGCCACAAAAAGATCCTCAGTAAATTCAAAAGATTGAAATTGTATCAACCAGCTTCTCACACCACAAAGGTATGACACTAGAAACAAATTACAAAAGAAAATGAAAAAGCCCTCAAACACATGTAGGCTTAATAACATGCTCCTAAATAATCAATGGATCAATGACCAAACAGAAACAGAGATCAAGCATATATATGGAGACAAATGACAATAATTCGACACAGCAAAATCTGTGGGATACAGCAAAGGCCATGCTAAGAGGGAAATATATTGCAATACAGGCCGACCTCAGGAAAGAAGAACAATCCCATATGAACAGTCTAAACTCACAATTAATGAAACTAGAAAAAGAAGAACAAATGAGGCCCAAAGTCATTAGAAGGAGGGACATAATAAAGATTAGAGCAGAAATAAATAAAATTGAGAAGAATAAAACAAAAGAATCAAAGAAAGCTGGAGCTGCTTCTTTGAGAAAATAAACAAAATAGAAAAACCCCTAGTCAGACTTATCAAGAAAAAAAGAGCCTACACACATAAACAGAATCAGAAATGAGAAAGGAAAAATCACTACAGACCCCATAGAAATACAAAAAATTATGAGAGAATACTAGGAAAAATTACATGCTCACAAACTGGATAATCTCAAAGAAATGGGCAACTTTCTAGAAAAATACAACCTTCCAAGGCTGACCCAGGAAGAAACAGAAAATCTGAACAGACTAATTGCCAGCAAGGAAATTGAACTGGTAATCAAAAACCTACCTAAGGACAAAATCCCTGGAAAAGATGGTTTCACTGCTGAATTTTATCATACATTTAGTAAAGAATTAATACCTATCCTCCTTAAAGTTTCCAAAAAGTAGAAGAGGAGGGAATACTCCCAAACTCATTCTACAAGGCCAGCATCACTCTAATACCAAAACCAGGCAAAGACACCACAAAAAAAGATAATTACAGACTAATATCCCTGATGAACATATATGCAAAAGTACTCAACAAAATATTAGCAAAATGAATTCAAAAATACATCAAAAAGATCATACATCATGATCAAGTAGAATTAATTCCAGGGATGCAAGGGTGGTACAACATTCTAAAATCCATCAACATCACTCAACACATCAAAAAAAAGAGGGACAAAAACCACATGATCATCTCCGTAGATGCTGAAAAAGTATTCGACAAAATTCAACCTCCTTTCATGATAAAAACTTTCAACAAAATGGTTTTAGAGAGCAAGTGCTTCAACATAATAAAGGCTGTATATGTCAAACCCACAGCCAACATCATATGTAACAGCGAGAAGCTGAAAGCGTTTCCTTTAAGATCAGGAACAAGACAAGGATGCCCACTCTTCCCACTTTTATTCAACATGGTTCTGGAGGTCCTAGCCACAGCAATCAGACAACACAAAGAAATAAAAGGCATCCAGATTGGCAAGGAAGAAGTTAAACCATCCCTGTTTACAGATGACATATTGTACATACATAGAAAACCCTAAAGAATCCAATCCAAAACTACTAGATCTAGTATCTGAATTCAGCAAAGTTGCAGGATACAAAATTAATACACAGAAATGTGTTGCATTTCTATACACTAACGATGAACTAGCAGAAGGAGAAATCAGGAAAACAAAACATTCACAATTGCATCAAAAAGAATAAAATACCTAGCAATAAATCTAACCAAGGAAGTGAAAGACCTATGCTCTGTAAACTACAAGACACTTATGAGAGAAATTAAAGAAGAGAAAAATAAATGGAAATGCATCCCATGCTCATGGATAGGAAGAATTAGTATTGTCAAAATGGTCATTCTTCCTAAAGCTATCTACAGATTCAATGCAATCCCTATCAAAATATAAACAGTATTTTTCAATGAGCTAAAGCAAATAGTTCTAAAATTCATATGTAATCACAAAAGACCCTGCATAGCCAAAGCAACCCTGAGAAGGAAGAATAAAGCAGGGGGGATCTTGTTTCCCAACTTCACGCTCTACTACAAAGCCACAGTAATCAAGACAATTTGGTACTGGCACAAGAACAGACCCATAGACCAGTGGAACAGAACAGAGAGTCCAGATACAAATCCAAGCATTTATGGTCAATTAATATATTATAAAGGAGCCATGTATATACAATGGGGAAATGACAGCCTCTTCAACAACTGGTGTTGGCAAAACTGGACAGCTACATGTAAGAGAGTAAAGCTGGATTACTCTCTAACTCCATACAGAAAAGTAAACTCAAAATGTATAGAAGACCTGAATGTAAGTCATGAAACCATAAAACTCTTAGAAGAAAACAAAGGCAAAAATCTCTTGAATATAAACATGAGTAACTTTTTCATGAATGCATCTCCCCAGGCAAGGGAAAAAAAATAAAAAATGAATGAATGGGAATACATCAAGCTGAGAAGCTTCTGTACAACAAAGGATACCATCAGCAGAACAAAAAGGCATCCTACAGTATGGGAGAATATATTTGGAAATGACATATGTGACAAGGGGTTAACATCCAAAATATATAAAGAACTCACATGCCTCAACACCCAAAAAGGAAATAACCAGATTAAAAAATGGGCAGAGGATCTGAACAGACACTTCTCAAAAGAAGAAATTCAGATGGCCAACAGGCACATGAAAAGATGCTCCACATCGCTAATTATCAGGGAAATGCAATTTAAAACCACAGTGAGATATCACCTCACACCAGTTAGGATGGCCAGCATAGAAAAGACTGACATCAAAGACCTGAACAAGAAATGCTGGCAAGGATGTGAAGAAAGGGGAACCCTCCTACACTGCTGGGGGAAATGTAAGCTAGTTCAACCATTGTGGAAAGAAATATAGAGATTCCTCAAAAAAACTAAAAATAGAAATGTCATTTGACCTAGGAATTCAAGTCCTAGGAATTTACCCAAGGAATACAAGTTCTCAGATTCAAAAAGACATATGCACCCCTATGTTTATCACTGCACTATTTACAATAGCCAAGATATGGAAGCAACTTAAGTGTCCACCAGTAGATGAACAGATAAAGAAGAGGTGGTACATATCCACAATGGAATACTATTCAGCCATAAGAAAGAAACAAATCCTACCATTCGCAACAACATGGATGGAGGTAGAGGGTATTATGCTCAGTGAAATAAGTCAGGCAGAGAAAGACAACTACCAAATGATTTCCCTCATTTTTGAAGTATAACAACAAAGCAAAACTGAAGGAACAAAATAGCATCAGACTCACAGACTCCAAGAAGGGACTAGTGGTTACCAAAGGGCGTGGTGTGGGAGGGCAGGTGAGGAGGGAGGGAGAAGGGGATTGTGGGATATCATGATTGGTGCACATGGTGTGTGTGGGGTCACAGGGAAGACAGTGTAGCTCAGAGAAGACAAATAGGGACTCTGTAGCATCTTACTACACTGATGGACAGTGACTGCAAGGTGGTATGGGGCAGGATTCGATAATAAGGGTGAATGTAATAACCACATTGTTTTCCTTGTGAAACCTTCATAAGAGTGTATATTAATGATACCTTAAGAAAAAAAAAGAGTCTCAGACCCCTATTCCTTTGGCTCCACTCTACAGTAACATCACCTGTATTAGAGCAAATGATATACACTATAATGACCTGATTTATGACAGAATTTCCTCAAAAATTCAAGATTACAATTAGATCTAGAACTGCTTAGCATAATAGTTGCTACCTACTGTGCAAAATAAAAAGGAGCCCTTCACAAAATATCAGAGTGTGACATTTTGATGCAGAACTATGAACATTCAGTTAGCCTATTCATTGTTGACAGTAAAGATTGCATTAATATTTTAGTTGTCTTATTTCAAAAGTTTCAACAATCAATTTGTCAATTCCTTTGAATTAAATTTAGTTCTATTTTATAACATTTAACTCTTAACTAAACAGCATATAATTGAAATACTGTTTAATATTTTAAAAAATTCTCTGGAGGCTTTCTTGGAAGAAGTAGCCTAAACTTTACAAAGGGAATACAAATCCAAATGTCAACAAATTTTCATCTCCTCATCCAAAAACCCTGTGACATTTTCAAAATAATACCATTGTAAAGCTGACTAGAACATGTAAACAACATAGGCACTTTCCTTGATGAGTCTAAATTTAAGCTTATGATTATATGAATAAGCTATTACCAAGTAAAAGTTATGCATGAAACTTATAATATTTATAACTTTTATGTATATATATATAGTTATATTGTTATATCTCATATAAATTATATGCAATAAATTTTTAACATGTTTTAATATATTTATATATATCAAGATTAACTATCACATTTATATTTCATATCTTTTCTACAGATATTTTGAGTACCTCCCACATCTCAAAAATTTGAGGGAAGATGCAATCCAGGTTCTTCCTCTTTAGAGGTTCCAATACAAGTATATGAAAGACAATTTTAATGTGGTGTGAGAATGACTATAGTTAAGCCATTCATAGTACATTAATGGGGCTACAAATTATAGACAGCTAAGAGCTTGGGGGGATCTGGGAGTTTCAAAGGTTAGATGGTATTTGAGTTGTGTGGTTCTGTATCAGAATGGAAATGAAAAGTTACTGCTGGCTGAAGGAATGTTACATATACTCAAAGCTGCCTTGAAAAGAGCTATCAACCTTGACAGTTTTGGTCATTGATAAATCAGACAAATCAGAGAAGGAGTTAAATGACAATACCTGGAGGTAGAAGGGATTCCACGCAGATATTTCTGTCAAGAAATGAAGTAAAGAGTAGAGAGACATGTAGGTGGTTTTTTTTTTGCAATTAATTGTAATTTATTTTGGTATCATTAATCTACAATTACATGTGCAACATTATGGTTATTAAACTACCCCCTTCTTCAGGTTCCCCCCACCAACCCCATTAGAGTCACTGTCCATAAGCGTAGTGAGATGCTATAGAATCACTACTTGTCTTCTCTGAGTTGTACAGCCCTCCCTGTGTCCCCCCAGCATTAATACCCCTTTATCCCCCTTGCCCCTCCCTTCCCACCCATCCTCCCCAGTCCCTTTCCCTTTGGTAACTGTTAGTCCATTCATGGGTTCTGTGAGTCTGCTGCTGTTTTGTTCCTTCAGTTTTTTTCTTTGTTCTTATACTCCACACATGAGTGAAATCATTTGATACTTGTCTTTTTCAGCTTGGCTTATTTCACTGAACATAATACCTTCTAGCTCCATCCATGTTGTCGCAAATAAATGGTAGGATTTGTTTTCTTCTTATGGCTGAATAATATTCCATTGTGTATATGTACCACCTCTTCTTTATCCATTCATCTACTGATGGACACTTAGGTAGCTTCCATTTCTTGGCTATTGTAAATAGTGCTGCAATAAACATAGGGGTGCATTTGTTTTTTTGAAACTGGGCTGCTGCATTCTTAGGGTAAATTCCTAGGAGTGGGATTCCTGGGTCAAATGGTATTTCTATTTTGAGTTTTTTGAGGAACCTCCATACTGCTTTCCGCAATGGCTGAACTAATTTGCATTCCCACCAGCAGACTCACAGAACCCAAGAACGGACTAATAGTTACCAGAGGGAAAGGGACTGGGGAGGATGGGTGGGAAGGGAAGGATAAGAGGGAAAAAGGGGCATTACGATTAGCAGATGTAATGTTGGGGGAGCATGGGGAGGGCTGTACAACTCAGAGAAGACAAGTAGTGATTCTATAGCATCTCACTACGCTGATGGACAGTGACTGTAATGGGGTTGGTGGGGGGGACCTGACAAAGGGGGTAATTTAATAACCATAATATTGCACATGTAATTGTAGAATAATGATACCAAAATAAATTATAAAAAATAAATAAAATTACAATGAGCTATCACCTCACACCAGTAAGGATGGCCAATATCCAAAACACAAACAACAACAAATGTTGGAGAGGATGTGGACATGTAGGTGTTTTAAAGTTAAAATAGGATCAAACAAAAAGTTTATGATTGGGAAGGAACATCTTGTAGATAGAACTAGTGTAATCAGTGAGAATTTACTTGAATATTTTACATGAGATGATATTCGAGGTGTAGAGCAAGAGTATTTTGCCTCAGAAGTAAGACAAATGAGCGCAGGTTCTGCCATGTGACAGCTGGATGATCTTGGCTAATTATTTATTCAGTCTAAGTCTCAGTTTCTTCTTTAATAAAACTGAAATGCCAATACCAACCTTATCATGTTATTATGAAAATTAGATGATATAATGTATAAAAGAACTTAGTAAAGATCCCAGCCTGTCTGTGAGGTTGCTATGCAGCGTTTGGAGCTATGGATACCAAGACGAATTAAGAAAGACTGCCTCTACTGTCAAAGAACTCCCAGTGCCATGGGTGATGGATGCCTTAGAGGGAAGTTTAATAAATAGGGTAAGTGCAAAGTTAGAGACATGCACAGGGCATTCGGTGAACAAAAAAAGCAGGACATCAAATGCAGTATGCTTTACACGGTGAAGAGGCCCATGAGGAAAGGGTTTGAATTGAGTTTTAAAAAATAAGTGGTCAATGAAGCAAAAAGGAAGAGCATTCCATGTAGAAAAGCCAGCATACACAAAAAAATAACCTTGGAATGAAATGCCAAGAGAACAGTTTGCTGTTTCTAGCATATTCGGTGTGGGTCCCAGAGCAGCCATAAAGAGGCCCAAAGAGAAAGATGGTCACCAGCTTCGGGGGCGCTGTGCGCCAGGCTGGGGAGCCAGGGCTTTACCTGGCAGGCAACAGGAAACTGTCAAGGTCTATTAAAATCTGATATAACCAGATTTCTATTTTGGAAAGATCACACTAGAAGAAGTATAGAGAATGAATTTGAGTGGAACAAGAGAGGAGGTAGGGAAAGAAGTCACAGATGTTTTTTTTGATTGTTGTAGTATGTTTATATTTTCACTAACCTGGTGTTTGGGTAGTACTTTAAAGATTTAGAACTCAGTCTTATTAATTCATTTAAAAAGCACATTCCACGAATTAAAGACCTTAATAACAGTAAATCAATAGCATCTATTAAGCATGAAGGACATGTGCCTTTTCAAAAACTGAGCTAATAACTGGAAAGAAATTAATCCATACACATAAAGCTATGCCTGCCTTCAAAAATAAGTCACCTCATTGTCAAATCTCTGGCTTTCCAGTTAATTATGTCATGGATCAAAAACACTCACTAAAAATAAATATAATTATTGCTACTTTAGATAACAAACTGAGACACACATGTAGGCTACCTTCATAAATTCCTAATGCAAGCTAATGTCAAGCCAAACCAAAATTGGTATCTCTTGATTGAGTCCAGAGCCGATGCTTTCCAAAGCACATTCATACCAGTGGTGATTTTCCAGATTTTGTTTCTCAGACTGTGATCACTGGAATAGGAACAGAGCTTTCAAAGTCTCTCCAGATGAGAGTTATTAATATTTCTTGTGATAGTCTTATTGGGAATGGAATGTCTCACTGCATAGCTATATTTTTTTCTTCAGTCACCTTGAATAATTAACTTAGTGTAGCAGTTGTGTTTCTACTTGAGACCTAGCTGAGCCTGAGCTTGATACAAGTGACCAAGATATTAAGGACACTCTGCTCATTTCTGGTTTAAATAGTAAAGAGGAAATTAGGAGATAACACTCTAGATAGGGAGGCTGTTTCTCATAGAGGACACTGGCAGTAGTGACAGTGATAAATTCCATGCTCCCTCCATTGAATTTTGGACAGTACAAAATCACAAGGAGACCAAGAATAAAGTACATGACAGGATGTGCTCCTAGGCTCATGTGAAATACCCGACTGTGACCCCCCCAGAGCCGCAGTGAGAAATGTGAGGGAAGACTAAGGGCCTGCAACTATTCCAGTGCTGACCACATTTGTGTATTTTGTAAACGCAACTTCATTTGTATTCACCTCATTTCGTTCCTATGTCATGAAAAAGAGTTAATGGTGTGGAATTACAGCGGACTGGCTTAAAAAGTAGTCCATGAATTCTCAGTTACAGTCAGATTTACAGATCCTTTTTAGAAAATAATTAGAAGACTGTCAAAAAATGAAAAGACAATGCACAAAATGGAAGAAAAGTTATGCAGATCACATATTTGATGATGGATTTGCATCCAGAATGTATAAATATAATATGTAAGGAATTCATACAATTCAATAATAAAAGAACAAAAATCTTAGTTAAAAAAAATGACCGAAGAATCTGAATAGACATTTTTCCAAACAAGGTATGCAAAAGGATAGTGCATATGAAAAGATGCGCAACCTCATCAGACATAACGTAAATACAAATTAAAATCACAGTGAGATACTACTTCAAACTGGCTAGCATGACTATCATTTTGTAAAAAGATACACAATGCTGAGGGTGTGGGAAAATTGGAACTCTAATACATTGATTTTGGAAATTAAAATGGTACATCCACTTTGGAAAACAGCCTGACACAGACTTATCATTAAAGTCTTATCTATGATAATTAAGCACAGAATTATCATTGATGCAGCTGTTCCACTCCTAGGTACATATTCAAAGTAAATGAAGACATATGTCTGTACAAAAAAGTTTTCCACAAATGTTATAGTAGCAATACTCATAATAGTCAAAAAGTGGAAAAAATACAAATGTCCATCAACTGATGGAAAGATAAGCAAAATGTATACAATGGGATATTATCCAGCAATGAAAAGGAGTAAAGTACTGATACACACTACAACATAAATAAGACTTGAAAACATTATTCTAAGTAAATGAAGCAAGTAAAAAACAATTTCATATTAGGTAATTCCTTTTCTATGAACCGTCTAAAATAAGCAAATCCATAGATACTGTTTATGTCAATAAAGCTGTTTATAAAAAAGATCTGTTACTTTATTTATATACTTTTATATCCTAGGTTGAACAAAACCAATCACTTGATCAAGGATAAGTACAAATCAAAGGTAAGCAGTATGGAGTGGTCACAACTGCAGGGCGAGATGGATCCTGGTTAGCAGTAACAGTGAAGTAATCACTAAGATAGTGTTGCATGTTTGTGGTATTCCTCTATGACTGCATTCTATGAAAATAATGAAAGCTACCATTTATTGAGCATTTACCATGTGCTAGGCATTTTGCTAAGCACACCAGGTATACTAATTTATCCACTCAGCAAACTTGTAAAGTAATATTATTTTCTCCACTTCTTGAATAAGGAAAATGAGACTCAAAAAGAATAGGTAACTTCTTAAGATCACATAATTTGATATAGTAGACCAAGGATTCAAATTCAGATATATATATGATGACTAAATATTTGTTCCTTTATTTATTACTATGTCTTTAGTTGTGACTATCAGTTCCCTAGGTTTTAAGAGAAAATCTCAGGTATTAATTACTTTCTATCATGTACTTTAGAGGTGACATACCAAATATATTGTAGTTTTGACAGACCTCAAGGAAATCCTGGATCCCCCAATGTATTCCAGTGATAGCTTTATTCTCTCTGGCTATTAAACCTTTGCAATGTTAGCATGACCCATATTCCCCTTTATCACTTTCCACCCCCTTATTTCCCTAAGCAGTTTAATCTGCTTTATATCCCCAATACTCCACTGGAATTATCCTTGTTTCTATAACTAATCACCTACATAGTATTAAAACCATCTATTCTTTTCTGTCCTTGTTATTATCTGGTAAAAAAGCATTCAACCCATTTGAGAAACAATCTTCCTATTCCAGCAACATGTTTTGTAAATATTGACAAACTGATTCAAAAGCTTACATGGAAAGGCAAGAGATCCAGAATAGTCAACACAACACTGAAGAAAAAAAGGAGGAGGACCGGCAGTACCCGACTTGAAGACTCACTATAAAGCTAGTCAGGCTGGTGTTGGTGAAAGAACAGAGACTAGATCAGTGGAACAGAGCAGAGAGCCCCACAAATAGGCCCACATAAGTGTAGTCAACTGGTCTCTGATGAAATAGGAAAAGCAATACAGTGGAAGAAAGATAGTCTTTTCATCAGATGGTACTGGAACAACTGAACATCCCCATACAAAAATAAATAAATCTAGATACAGACATTACACCTTTCGCAAAAATTAATTCAAAATGGATCATAGACCTAAATGTAACATGCAAAACTACAAAACTCATAGAAGATAATATGAGAAACCCAGATGGCTGTGCGTAGGGCAATGACTGTTTTAGATACAACATCAAAAGCATAATCCATAACAGAAGTAATTGACCAGCTGGATTTCATTAAAATTAGAAACTTCTGTTCTGTGAAAGACAATGACAAGAGAATTAGAAGACAAGCCACAGACTGGGAGAAAGTATTTGCACAAGACGTATTTGATAAAGAGCTGTTGTCCAAAATATGGAGAGAACTCTATATAAGTGAACAGTAAGAAAACAACTTGATCAAAAAGTGGACCAAAGACCCTAATAGACACCTCAGCAAAGAAATTATACAGATGGCAAATAAGTATATAAAAAGATGTTCCACATTATATGTTATCAAGGAAATGCAAATTAAAACAATAATGAGATGCCACTATACACCTTTTAGAATGGCCAAAATCTGGAACACTGACAACACCAAATGCCAGTGAGGATATGGAGCAACAGGAACTCTCATTCATTGCTTGTGAATCTACAAATTGTACAGCTGCCTTAAAAGATAGTTTGGGGGTATCGTACAAAACTGAACATACTGTTACCATACAATCCAGCAACCACATACACTGGTTCAGTTCCCAGAGGAACTGAAAACTTATGTCCACGCAAAAACCTGCACACAATGTTTATTGCAGTTTTACATAATTACAAGATTTGGAAGTAACCAAGATGCCCTTCAGTAGGTGAATGGATAAGTCAACTGTGATAAATCCAGATGATTCAATATTATTCAGTAAAGAAAGAAATGAGCTAACAAGTCATGATAAGACATAAAGGAAACTTAAGTGTACATTGCTAAGTGAAAAAAGCCTTTCTGAAAGGGCTGTATATTGTATGTTTCTAACTATATGATATTCTAGAAAAGGCAAAATTATGGAGACAATGAAAAAAAAATTAGTGGTTGCCAAGGAAGGGGAGAGGAATGAATAGGCAGAGCACAGAGGATTTTTTTGGCAGTGAAAATACTCTGTATTATATCATAATAATGGATATATGCATTATAGATTTGTCCAAACCCACAGAATGTACAGCATCAAGAGTATACCTTAATGTAAATTAAAGACTTCAGATGATTATGATGTGTCAATATAGGTTCATCAATTAAAAGATAAGTACCACTTTGGTGGGATATGTTGATAACAGGGT